>JAODPA010125593.1:0-17498 GCA_025585075.1 Nepenthes mirabilis
TAAGTAGTCTGTCTAAATTCGACTCCGTCCGCTGAGTCTCGAATTCTGCACTCCATAACTTCAAATAAGGGGTTAGGTGATAGCGAGATATAATCCCACCGAAAATACTTTGACGTTCAAATTAGTAAGCAGCCTTCAAATAGTAGAAGGTGGATGCAAAAAACACGGTATGAATGCTAAAAGAGTGTTTGTAGGAGTGTGAATGCTCTCCTAGATAGAGAAGCTTTTGGTGTTCGTGAGGAGTAAGTTCTCCAAGTATTGAGTTCGTTGGGAACTAGTAGCAGAGAGATAAAGAGCGTTGGAATGCTCAAGAGTATAAGAACTTCTGAGAGTTTTGGAATTGCTTGAGAACGTTTGTTGGCAAGAGAAGGCATTCTGTAGGCCAGTGAAAGCGTGCTTAAGAAGTGAATCTCCATGGCCTTTTATAGCCATGGCCCTGGGCTGCCTTCCTTGTGCTAAGGGGATTGATGTTCGTACTCTGTTGGGGATTGTTACCTTTCTTGCATTGGCGTCTTTCTAGCTTTAATGGTCAAATGGTTGATTCCCTTCATTCTACGTTATGTAACCGTTAGGATTTTTAGCAGACAGTACATGAATTCTAGCACTTCCTTCAGGGATGCACCTTGATCCTGAAGGTGATCGTTATAGTAAAATTTGCCTTCTTTAGAGATGCGTAAAATTAGGAGAGATGACCGTTGAGGCTTGAGGACGGATACGTGGACCAATCTAGACTTGGACCGTACGAGTCCTGGCCCTCAGCCGGTCTACAGATTACTTTTTTGGTCAACGAAATCATTGACTTTCCAGGGCTCAAATGGGTTGTCTTGCTCTTGAGCTTTGTCGACTCACTTAGCCTTTCATCCGATCAATGATAGTATTGACCGTCTCGGTATAAATGGGCCGCTAAGATTTGAGCCGTTTCCTCATTTATGGGTCAACCTATTACTGGCGTTCCCATCACTAGCTCCCATGCAGGTGATCTGAGATTCTGACCTCCAACATGTTTACGATGGGATGCGCCTGACTGGATAACTTGTCTGAAACATTTTGGAGATGAAACTAGCATAGGCTCTTGGTCTGCTGATTATGTTGCTTGCGACTATTTACCGAAAAGTCAAGATCCGGCGAGCAAAACTGTAGGAAGCATTGATTGGATTCGTCGACCGTTCCAAGCAGATATGGAGAACTGGCTAGAGAGAGTGTTGACCGGATTCGCTGTCCGCCCAAGTAAGAATCTGAAAAATTGGCTGAAGAAAGTGTTGACCAGATTCGTTGACCATCCAAGCAAGAATTCGAAGAATGTTTCAGGAAGATGAGCGTTGACCGGGTTTGCTAACCATCCAGGTAAGAGTTTGAAGAACTTGATAAAGGGAATGTTGACTGGATTCGTAGACCATAAACGTAAAAATCTGGAGAACTGGTGGGAATTGAAACGATGTGCCCTCATACAGTCAGACTGTCAGTTGAAAAGTTTACCACGTGTCAGCATGCAGTGAATTTACAATCTCGGTAATTAATGTGCCAGGAGATCTGATTCGATTGTATCCTCTCTGGAAGCGACACGTGTCAACAATAATAGGCGCACCTTTTCAATGTGCTGTCCTTTTCAACAGTTGCGTGCCTTTATATGAACTGTGCATTCGTTTCAAATTTTCCACGCTTTTTTTCTGAAAAATTTTTTCGTCTTTGTCTTCCTTTTACTTATGTTTCCATGACTCCTTCCGTTATCCAATTCATTTCTGTGATTACTGCTAGTGAGGTGAGGGAGGTATACGTCGAGTATAACATCTCCGAGAAGATTGTATTCAGGATGCCTAACGAGGAGGACAGAGCTTGTTTCCCTCCTAGGGATCACATCATTGTTTACGAGGCCCACCGAAGGACTGGGTTATGTATCCCTATGCCTAAGGAGTTGCTAGCCATCTTTGCAGTGCTCCAGGTTCACATCATACGGCATTACAATGGAGGCAGTTAGGGTGATATTTAGATTCATCCAGAGTGGGGACTGGATCTCCCTATCCCCTAGAGAGCTCCACATCAGTAACATTCTCTATGACTCGCTGAAGAACTGGAAGGACCGATTTTTCTTCGTGCACATTGACGAGTCCTGGCCCTTGTCCAAAATTTGAGGTAAAGTTCTCAGGACTCTAATTGGGACACCCAAGAAGGAGGAGGTGCCTGCCGTGGAGCCTATACTATGGTTGGTAAATAACCATCTCTCTTAATTCAAGAGAGATCACTTGGTTTCCCATAAGAAAGCCAAGAGGGCTCACTGGAGACCTCCATCTACGGTCCAAAAGATCAAGTCACCATTGCCGATGGCCTCCCAGTGCAAGAGGAAGGTCGGCACCATTGCCCTTGATTCTGCCAGTGCACTTTCCACCAGAGATGCTCCCAACAGTCCAAGGCAAAAGAGGATTGCTACGATAGAGCCTTCTTCTTTATCATCCACAGAGCCGGACTATATCCTGGCCAATTAATTTGCTGGAATCGAAAAGTGCTTCAGTGTAAAGGCAGTTGTGGAGGCGTATAAGGCCAGGCAATGTGCTGCAGCAAGTGGCACTGTTCTTGTGCTACTGCAGCCGGAGGACTTGACGGTGCGGTTGGAGCCACCTACAGAGCTACCAGTTGAGCTGGCTGCTGAGTTTCCAACTGGGTTAGAGGAGCCAGCATGGGAGCCTTCTGTGTCGCCTAATGAGCCAACCGCGAGAGACTTTCTTGAGGCGGTGGACATCAGTGCTGAGATGGAGGAGGACTTTGCTGCTGAGGCTTCGGCGGAGCTTGCTCAGGAGGCTACTGCTTCCAATCCTTCACCGTCAGGCCCAAGGTCGCAGAGTAGGCTAATGAGAAGACAGCGCAAAGTCTGGTTGGTAACCTTTCAAAGCTTTCCTTCTTTTTTCTTCCTCTGTTGTCATTACTTAACACTTTTGGTTTCTTGCAGGAGGAAAAGATTATGGTCGCAATTAGTAAGGGACTGCATTAACTGGACATAGTGATCATGGACCATCAAGAAGAGATTGCCTGGTTTGAGAAAGAAGTAGACCAGTTAAGGGCCCAGCACCAAGAGGAGAAGGCCACTCTCCAGTCAGAGTTGGATGGATTGAAAGCGAAAAATGCAAGACTAAAAGCGGAAGCTGTCCGGGCAGTGGGGTGCACTGATGAGCTTCTGGGACGAATAGTATCCTTGGAGAATGAGCTATCCACTTGCATACGTCCACATGAGGTTTCTCAGATGTTATGGGCACAGTTGTGGGAAGGTATCAACATCAGTCACCGCATTGCCCGGCTGGTGGACCCCAATTTTTCTATCAGCGTCCTTGACCCAGCGAACTGCACTACTAAGCGTCATGAGAACCTTGTGGACCAGTCCTAGAGTGCACAGAAGCCTTAACCGCCTCCTCCTAGGAGCTCTGCTCCTTAGTAGATGTATTGTACCCTTACCCTTTTATTTTTGGGTATAACTTTAAATATTATCAATAAAACAGTCGTTTTACTGATATGTTGTGTCTCATGGCTTTTCTTTCATTTGTTGTCTCTTTAGTTACTTGTTCTTTACATTGGCCGGTCGACTTGGCATTTTGTGCGCAAGTTGGCCGTCCCGCTCGCAACGCTGGAAACATTTGTAGTTCTCTCAGATGGACTTAAGTCCTTGAGGGGACATCAGGGTAAATCCTGATGTCGTATCTAGCTTGATTTTATACTCAAGTGAGAGTTGAGGCTTGGGTGGTGCTGCTCATGTATGAACTTGGGCGACCAACTTTTGGACAGAACACTTTACTCTTATTGACCATCATTGACTGGTCAATCTATCTCCTAGTGGAGAAGGTTGTCACGTGTGCCGTTTGAATTGTGAATTGGTCACTTGAATGACCAAAGTTTAATTCGACCGTTTATGGGCAACTTGGATGATTAGGGTTTAATTCAACTATTTATGGGCTGCCTAGATGACCAGAGTTTAATTCAAGCGCTTATGGACCGCCTGAATGATCAATGTTTAATTATAAATGAGTGAAAACCCGCCCAATTTAGGGGCAATCTAGATCGTTTACTTAGTGTAACCATCAAACAAGCACTCATATGGACAAGAAAAAGAAATGAAAGAAAAATATGGCACAATAAAAAAATTTTTTTTATTGATGATAATATATCTTACAAACAAACTCATGCAACACAGATGACCTACCTAAGTTTTCACTGGAAGTAACGATTTAGGTGGACCGCATTCCACATCCATGGGACCAACTTGTTGTTCTGAATTCGGAATTTGTACGCTCCATTCCACAGAATGACTAAGACCAGAAATGAGCCTTCCCAATTTGCAAAAATCTTGTTCCTGTTGGTGGTTTACCCATAGCCTCTATGCTTTGTAAGACCAAGTCTCCAACTTTAAATTACTGGGCTTTTATTTTATTGTTGTAATAGCGGGTGACTCATTACTGGTAGGCTGCTGTCCACATCTTGGCTACGTCGTGGGCTTCATCCAACAAGTTTAGGAATTTTTTAATTTTTTGGGAGTTATCGGGTGGGTCAAAAGCATTAACCCTAAGACTTGGAAGCCCAATTTCAATCGGAATTACTACTTCAGTCTCATAGTAGAGATTAAAGGGTGTCTCGCGAGTTGGTTCATTTGGAGTCGTCCAATATGATCATAGGACGGAGAGTAGTTTGTCAACCCAAGAGCCCCCTGCGTCATCCAATTGGGTTTTTAAACCGTGGAGTAGTGTACGGTTAGTGACCTCCACTTATCTGTTTGCGTGGAGGTCTGCCACCAAAATATGGACCAATCTAATACCTAAATTTGTACAATACTTGGTGAAATATTTTTTTGAGAATTGGGTTCCATTGTCAATCATGATGACCTCGGTAACACCAAATCTGCTAACTATGCTCTGACGAACGAATTCTAGTATGTTGTGCTCAGTGATCTTGGCCAGTAGGGCGGCTTCAACCCATTTGGTGAAGTAGTTAATTCCTATGATGATAAACTTCCTTTGCCTAGTCACGATAGAAAACAGGACGAGAATATTAAGCCCTCATTGTGCAAAAGGTCAAGGAGCTTGAAGGGACCTCAACTCTATGGAAGGCTGGTAGTGAAAATTGCCATGGAGCAGTCAATTCTCACACTTCTTCACAAACTCCAGGGTGTCTTTTCTCATCGTCGACTAGTAATATCCTTGACGCATGACTTTGAATGCCAGTTTCTTGCCACCAATGTGCGATCCGCATATCCCAATGTGGATTTCGCTCGAGGCGTAGTCGGCCTCCTCATGAGTAAGACACCAGAGGTTCAGAGTCAAGTAACCATGGCGATATAGCCATTTGTCGACTATGTTATACCAGTCAGCCGTCTTCTTGATTCGCTTGGCTTCGTTCGCGTTATTTGGCAGTGCTCCATCCGCCAAACACCTCCAGTAAGGCGTCATCCAGTTCTCAAAGTCAGAGACTTGCATTTCTTCCTGTTCCTCTATGTTGGGAGTGCTCAGGACTTTCTACATGTTTCTCAAGTATTGCTCTGAATTTTCGACCACTAGCAGCTCTAGCAAGTTAGTAGGCCTTCTAGTTCTCAGTTCTGGGGACATGGATTAGGTTCGACTTGTCAAATCTCCAGATGGTGTCCTTTGCCTTGGCCAAGTATTTGGCCAAGAGATGGTTACACACTTCGAAGCTCCTGTCAATTTGGTTAACGACTAGTTCTAAGGCACTATAGATGGTCAACTGTCTAACTGAACACTCTTTGGCTAGTCGTAATCTGACTAACAGAGATTCATATTTGACAACGTTGTTGGTGGCTGAAAAGTCGAGTTTATGGGAATACTTCACCTCAAACCCGTCTGGGATCCTTAGGACCACTCTGACACCACTGCCTGAGTTCGTCGATGAACTGTCTATTTTGAGAACCCATTTCGACTCTTCTGGGTGGTGATCTGCGTCCTCAGTGGGGTACTCACCGACGATTAAGGTCGTGGTCTCAACAATAAAGTCAGTCAGAGCCTACTCCTTGATAGCTGGCCTAGACCGAAATTTAATATCGAAATCTCCCAATTCAATAGCCCACTTAACCAATTGTCCAAAAATATCAAGCTTATGGAGGATACTCTTTAGTGGCTAATTGGTGAAAATGACAATGCGGTGAGCCTGGAAATAAGGTCTCAGCTTTCAGGCGGAGAAGACTAGTGCCAAAGCAAGCTTCTCAGTGCACAGGTAGCGCGTCTCTGCGCCAGTCAATATCTTGTTCACATAGTAGATCGACCGTTGAGAGTCGGAGTCCTGGTAGATGAGGACAGAGTTAAGAGCCACTTCTGACACTGCCAGCCTTAAAGAAATGTTGATACTCATCTCCCGACTTTACCAATAAGTAAGATAGTGCTACCAGTCGTTCAGTTAGCCTCTGGATATCTTTGACATTCAATGGCGGAGACATGTCTGTGAGGGCCTTGATCTTCTCTAGGTCTTCTTTGATCCCTCACTGAAAGACGATTAAACCCAGAAACTTTCTTGAGGACACTCTGAAGATGCACTTTGAAGGATTTGACTTCATTTGGTGCGCGCGGAGTACCTCGAAAGATTTAACCAGATCGCGAATATGGTCGTTGGTGGTCCTGCTCTGGACGAGTATGTCGTCGATGTATACCTCCATATTGCGGCTGATCTACTTCTCGAACATCTTATTCACAAGCCTTTGATAGGTAGCAACCACGTTGTTTAGACCGAAAGGCATGACCTTATACCAGTAGGTGCCTTGGTCTGTTATGAACGAGATGTGCTCCTCGTCCTTTGGACTCATTCAAATCTGATTGTAATTCGAGTATGTATCGATGAAGCTCAACAGCTCGTGTCTAGAAGTCGAGTACATCAACAGGTCGATACTGGGTAAAGGGAAGCTGTCATTTGGGCAAACTTTGTTGACGTCAATGAAACACACATCCGCCATTTTCTGTTACTTTTCTATACTAGAACTATGTTGGAGAGTCAATCTAGGTATTGGATTTCTTTGATGAAGTCGGCATTTAGTAGCTTCTTCACCTCCTCTCGAATTGATAAAAGCCCTCCACAGAGTGGTTTCTCCGCTTCTACTTAATGGGCTTACAATTGGGATTGAGGTCGAACTTGTGGACCATTACTTTGGTCGGAATCCAGGGCACGTCAGCGGGTGTCCACGTGAAAGCATTCGCGTTCTGTTTTAAGAAAGCTATCAACTCATCACGCAGTGGTCCGACGAGTAAGCTCCTAATCTGCACACACCTCTCCGGGTCATCTAGATTCAGTGGCACTAGATCGATTACATCATCGGATTGCGCCTGCTGTAAGGTTGTTTCATCTCGATGGTCTAGTTCTCCTGTTGTCCTTATGTCACCGCTTGGAACAATATGGGATATGTAACATATCTGCTGAGTGAGTTGCACCGAGGACTTCACCAATACCACGCACTATAGGAAACTTCATCTTGAGGTGTGGCATTGAGGTGACGACTCTGAACACTGCTAAGCACAGTTGGCCTAGAATAGCATTGTACACGGAAGGCAGGTCAACAACCAAGAAGGTGAGTGTATAACTCATCATTCTTGAGTACGTGCCTAGGGTGACCTCCAACTAGATCGTTCTTTGGATGGTCACTGGTTCGCTGTCCAGGCCATAGAACGAGTCTTCATACGTTTTAGTTGATTCTTTTTTAATATAAGTTTTAAAAAGGCATCAAGATGGAGCAAGTCTTTCGAGCTTCCATTATCGATAAAAACTCTTTTCAGTTGGTAGTCTATAGTATCGTTTGAAACAAGTGCAAATACAAAAATGGGATCAACGTGAGGAAAAATTACATGATCCATGTCACTATTACTAAAGTTAATGACATTTTCTTCTACGCGCTGCTTCTTCCGCCCAACTTGCCGCTCCTTGTGATCTGCTTGGATCTTGACCGGTCGGGTTATGATCATTTTGGCCATTTCTGCCACTACCCGATTCCGTGGCTGGGATGGCTCTGGTCCTTCCCTGCCTGAGGTTTCAGAACTCTGCCTAAGGTTCCTGACGAACCTGGTGAGGTGGTCCCTCCGGATGAGCTCCTCAATCTCCTGCTAGAGCGTCTTGTAGTATTCCATGGTGTGTTTGGAAGATCGATGAAAATCATAATATTTAGCTAGATTTCCTCCATCCGCGTTCTTCAGTGGCTTAGGCCACTAGAGGAATTTCTCCCTATGAATCTGTATGAGGACATTGGACCGCATGTTGGTAAGGAAAGTTAGGTTGATTGTCCTGTACTCCTTCTGCTCCGGTCATGTGCTGCTTCCTGCGGGGATGGTCGCTGCTTCCATGCTTCCTCTTTCCCTTGGCCAGGAAAGAGTAGGTTGATCGTTCCTCTTGAGACGCTTTGCCTCGTTAGTTTCTTCACCTACCGCGTAGGCCCTGGTAATAGACTCCACTTTTCAAAAGGTTTGTGGGTTCTTATACGCCAGGTGCGTGAAGAAGTCTTCGTGTGTCAACGCGGAGATGAAACTATCAAGCTTCATCTCCTCGGTGAGCCTTGGAATCCTTCTGTCTTCTGCTGCAAAGCAATCGAAGAACTTCCTTGGATTCTCTCCTTGCCTCTACTTGAATGGGAGAGATGCCACGGCTACTTCTCTTCCCGATGACTGGAAGCGTACTGTGCTAGAAAGAGATCAGTAAGCTCATGAAAACTCCGAATTGAGTTTGATGGGAGCCGATGAAACCAACGTCTCCTTTTAGGATGAGAGGGAAGCAACGACACATTGCTACATCTTCCAAGCCTTGGAGACTCAGATGGGTACAGAAGTGATCTAAGTAATCCATGAGATCAGTGCTCCCATCGTACGAGTCCAAAGTTGGCATTGGAGGCTTGGATGACTCTGGCCATTGGAGGTCTCTAGGGTTTCAGAGTTGCTCAGCCTCATTGCCTTCTCGGCTGGCTTCTTCTTCCTCTGAGCTCCCCTCCTAGAGGCCGAAATAGGAATTGCAGAGGGCGGAGTCCCCTACTTCTTTTCTTGGTGGGTGTAAAGTATCTAGAGTATTCTGTTCATATTATTCATTTACTCTGCCAAGTTCTGGAAGAATGGTGCAAGTATCCTATTGACCAGGTTACCAGTAGAATGTTCCTGGTCAGGTGAGACAACATCTCTAACGGGACCGCTAGCTTGGGCTTCGGTGTTCACCATCGCGATTGATAGTACTAACTTTGAAAGATGAAAGTGGATATAAATATGAAAGTGGTAGGCTTTTTGTTAGCTTTCCACAAACGGTGTCAATGATGCATCCTAGATCCGAGTTTCGAATAGATTTTGGTCAAGAAGTCCGTCTGAATCTTACTCAATTTACTAAGTCTTAGATCCTGCACACCACAATTTTAAACAAGAGGTCAGGTGACGGCAAGATGTGGTCCTACCAAAAATAATCTGACTCCCAAATCAATAAGCATCCTTCAAATAGTAGAAGGTGGATGCAGAAAATATGGTATGAATGCTAGAAGAGTGTTTGTAGGAGTGGAAATGCTCTCGTAGGCAGAGAGGCATTTGGTACTTGTGAGGAGCAAGTTCACTAAATATTGAGTTTGCTAAAAACTAGTAGCAGTGAAAGAGAGAGCGTTGGGATGCACGAGAGGATAAGAGCTCGGGAGTTGTAGTTGATTACTAACATTTTTATATTTATAAATAACTTATAAAAAATGTAATACTCTTATTAACATATGTGATGCATCATGGATCTGGGTTGCTACACGAATTAGAGAGCCCCCTGGTCTTCTTCGGTCGAGTCAAATTCATGCGGGTCCAATCTTGATCTCTGATAACCTTGGTCCTGTTTATCATAATAAACAAACGATAGGTCAGAGGATTTACAAGACTCACTCCCTAACTTATTCTCCGATACTCAAATCAAAAATCTTCCTCAAATAGATGGAAAGATATAAAGATGAAGGATATATGTGATGATGCATAAGAGTGGGGTTTGAGTCCGACTCAAAATTTATGTAGAGCAACTTTGATATTGAGAGAGCAAGAACTGTGGAAAAATTCTTAAGAGACTTTGCGGGTAGAGAGTTGTTTTTTGTAGGCTCTTAAGTGCAAGTTTAAGTATGAACGTATGTGTATGTGTGCATCTGAGCATGCCCTTTGGAATCTGACTCAAAGGTATTTATAATATTTGGGCTAACTCAATCCTACTTTGGTGTTAAGGCTGGCTGCCAGCTATCTGCATAGATTTAGCAGACTAGCACGGGGATCACGGGTGTCGATTAGGGCAATCATGATCAGTCATGATGATCCTTACCTTTTTCGAAGAGATGCTAGATGCAGCAGATATGAAAGTTACCATTAGGAGAGATCCATTGAATTAGAATTGCCATTCCGTAAGGGATTGCGATCGGAAAAAATATTTGGGGTGCCAGGATGGCTAATGTAAGCAATCTTCAGCACCCGAGAACAGGACCACAGGCTGTCCTAATTGGGCCGATGCCAACTTGGGTTGTCCGACCGACTGGATGCTGTTTCGGTCAATGAAAGAGTTGACCAGTCCCTGAGCCTTTGGGCTAGATTCCCTTAGAGGCCCGCCACTAGTCCACGAGCCTTCGTATTGGGCTGACTTATTTCTACAATTCCCATTAATATGTATTTAGTTTTTAAAAATTATAAAAAAAAAAAAGAGATTTGTGATTAATGGTTAATGCGAGTTGAGCCAGAGCCTAATCTGTATGAGTGGTTACGGCCCAACGGATGTTTTCTTAATGCCAAGGACCAAAATGCGTGGCAGTGGCCAGATCTGCCCACCGAAATGAAAGAAGCCTAAAGGACAGCAACCCATCATGTGGACAATGGAGTCAAAGACCCCGAGAATAGTGCGGTTGGCCTAAGTGGGTGGATCCGAAACCATTCAGTAAAGAGTGGACGATTAGGGTTGCACGCAGTACCGCACTTGTAGCTACGACAACCCTGATAGTATAGCACAGGCAAGTAGATAGAATTTGCCGTAATGTAGCCATAATAATATCCTAACAGCTTAGCAAATATTTTTAAAATATTACCCATGGTTGCGCATCGTCTTAGGATGGCAATTGCGACTCAATAAATCTCCCCGAAAAGTAATTACCATGCAACAACAACTAAGATCATCTTGTTGGGGGATCACTCCCATGTGAAAGTCCTGATAATTGGAGGATTTAGACGGAGTACGTGGACCTTGTGTGGTACTATGGTTCATGGACCTATTCGCTGAAGAGTCCGCGGATTATGCACAGAATAAACAGAAGGAATTCCGATCAATATAGTTAACTGAAAATTTTGGACGAACAACAACCAACCGGTCAACAGATGCATTGACTGGCCATGTGGAGAGGATGGTCAATGGGGCATTGACCGGCCTTGTGAAGAATGCGGAAGTTGGAATGTTAGCCATCCACCAGGAAATCCAGAAGGATGTAAACTCAGAAGATTTTCTGAGCATATGTGATCTTATGCAATTATGCATGAGCCATTTTTGTACAGAGTATATTCATATTGTTGGTAAGAACAGATTTTATCGGGAGAATAGAATATCCTCAGATTTGCTCAATATATACGTCTGTATTGAAAGAGAAGATATGAGGTACTTGGTAAATTTTTTTTTTCTAAGTGTAAAAAATAGAGAAAGTAAAAAACAGTGAAGAGAGGAGAGAAAGAATTGTGAGCGAAAACAAAGTGTGTTTCTTTGTATTGCTTGTATTCTGTTCTTTGATTTTTCTTTCTGTTGTACCTGTATAAACATGAAAAAATTATTTCCAACCTTATATAGTGAAATTGGTTCCGTGGACTGATTGTCCCGTGATTTTTGCCTTATTTGAGAAGGATTTTTTACGTAAAAATTCGTGTGTTTATTTTCTTCTTTCTAATCTTTTTTATTGTGTCTGTGTGTTGTGGTAGTTGGACATCAACTACCCCCAACAAGTGGTATCAGAGACAGGTTGAGAACTCTGTCTAAATGGCATCGTCATCTTCGAAGAATCTGCTGTTTAGTGTAGAGCAGTTCATCCTCTGGTAAGGGAAGGTGAAGAATATCCTAACCAGAGAAGAAACGGTGAAGGTATTAAAGAGGAATGATGAGAAGCCTGAAAATCTGATCGAGGATTAATAGCAAGATAAAAAAGACCTTACCAACTGCACTATCAAACTATGCCTGATGGATAATACTCTCCAAGAGATCCTCAGACTAGTTGACTCGATAGAGGTTTGGGAGAAGTTATAGAGTAGATATAAATCCAAATCCTTGATAACCTTGCTACATGTAAATAAGCAATTTTATATCTTGCGGTTGTCAGAAGGTGAGAGCTTTGAGAAACATTTAGAAGAGTTTAACAAGATACTGACGCAGATGTCCGTCCTTAATGAGAAAATCAAGGAGGAGAACAAGGAATTAGTACTGCTGACCTCTTTGCCGGCCTTTTATGACCACATAGTCACAATCTTATTGTTTGGAAAGAATACACTGAAGTTGGACAAGGTTAGTACCTTCTTGCTCATAAATGAGTCAAGGTGGTCATAAGGGATCTCAACGTCTTCTCTTTCTGAGGTACTTGCGATCGAGTATACAAAAATAAGCAGAGGACGTGGCTAGAAATTTGGAGAGAAAGGCCGCAGTAAATCATAGTCAAGGTATCAAAACCTTGAGTGCCATCACTGTGGTAAGAAGGGCCACATTAAGAAGCATTATTTCAAGTGAAAACATGAAAATATAGAGAAAGAGAAAGAAAATAAGGGATGATGAGAGAAAATGTCCTCGGTCTCAATGGTCACAGGAGGTAACCTCCTGTTGAGATGTGAAGAGAACGTGGCATGCCTGATGGATCATAAGTCCGGTAAGGTGGTTGACTCTGGCGCTTCTCTGCATGCCACATTTAGAAGATGATTGTTCACATCCTACACTCCAAGAGACTTCAGAGAAATAATGATGGAAAATGAAGGGACATCATGAGTTGTTGGCAGAGGTGATGTTATTCTGGTCATCAATATTCAGATAAAACTGATGTTGAAGGATGTACGTCACGTTCCTAATATTCGGCTAAATATAATCTCAGCCGGTTGGTTGGATGATGAAGGCTAATGTAATATCTTCTGTAAAAGTGAGTGAAAACTAACCAGAGGATCTCTTGTCATGACAAGAGGAAAAAAATGCTCCAACCTATACGTGATGAAAGCCTATACAGTGGTCGGGGACGTGAATGCTGCTATCAGTAAGGAGTCCGAGGCTTTGTGGCACAGGAAGTTGGGCCACATGAGTGAACGTGGACTGTCTTATTTGGCCAGGAAGGGCCTTATCTCTGGGGTAAAT
This sequence comes from Nepenthes mirabilis, assembly GCA_025585075.1. Taxonomy (NCBI): domain Eukaryota; kingdom Viridiplantae; phylum Streptophyta; class Magnoliopsida; order Caryophyllales; family Nepenthaceae; genus Nepenthes; species Nepenthes mirabilis. Next base: position 13,303 of record JAODPA010125593.1, read on the forward strand.
GAGGATAGACTGAGGACTTGTTCTCATTGTTTGGCCAGCAAGCAAAGGAAAGTCTCATTCCATCGAGACACGTCCTCTATAAAGGCAGAGGTACTTTATTTCATCCACACAGATGTGTGTGGACCATTAAAGGAGAAGTAATTTGGTGGAGCCCAATACTTTATTTCTTTTCTTGACGATTGTCTCAGAAAACTATGGTTCTACCCACTGAAAACCAAAGACCAAATCCTCGGTATATTTGAATAGTTTTATACTCTAGTTGAGTATCAAACGGGGAAGAAACTAAAGGCCATCCGAAGTGATAACGGTAGTCAGTACATTAGAGCTTTTGATACTTATTGCCGGTCTCATGGTATTATGTATCAGAAAATTTTACCAAAAATGCCACAGTTGAATAGAGTGGTTGAGAGGATGAACCACACACTTCTAGAGAGAGTATGATGTATACTTTTTGAAGCTAAGCTTTCTACATCTTTTTGGACTGAAGCACAGAAGACGGGCGGCGTACGTCATAAATAGGTTGCCTAGTAAACCCTTGAATGGTAAAGTGTCGAATAAGATATGGTCGGGTAAAGAGTCATTCTATGACCATCTACGGGTGTTTAGATGTAAAGTATTTGTTCATATTCCAAAAGATGAAAAGACCAAGTTGGAATCAAAGACGATGCAGTGCATCTTTCTGGGCTATGGGAAAGATGAGATGGGTTACAAATTTTATGATCCAACTGGGAGAAGACTTGTCCGGTCAAAGGACGTGACCTTTGTTGAAGATGAAACAATTGAAGACATTAGCAAAAAGACAAAGTCTGATGTTGACCGGACGGACAAGATGAGCGTTGAAGTTGTCCGTCTGGAGGCTCTGTAGGACGAGGACACTGACCCTGATGTGACCGATGACAGTAATGAGGCCGTGATGGCACCGAACGAGGACCAGAATAAAGTCACTTCTCAATCGGTCGAGGACGTTCTTGTCAGACGATCCTTATGAAACAAACGAACATCCTTCCGTTTGTCTCCTAGTGAGTATATTTTTCTCACCGATGTCGGAGATATTGAAAGAGGCTACGGAGGATCAGAATAAGGAGATATGGCTGAAAGTCATGAAAGATAAAATTAGCTCTCTCCATGAAAATTACCCCTTTAATTTGGCCAAGTTGCCGAAAGGAAAGAGGGCCCTAAAGAATAGGTGGGTTTTTCATTTGAAAATGGATGAGAATACCATGAAGTCAAGGTACAAGGCACGACTAGCGGTAAAAGGTTTTAATCAATGAAATAAAGTTGACTTTGATGAGATTTTTACTCCAGTGGTGAAGATGTCCTCAATAAGAGTTGTATTGGGTTTGGCTGTTACTCAGAATCTTGAGTTGAAGCAAATGGATAATCGGATGGCTTTTCTCCATGGTGAACTTGAGAAGAATATTTATAAAAAACAGTCAGAAGGGTTCAAGGTTAAGGGGAATGAATGACCTGTCTGTCATTTAAGGAAAAGCCTGTACAGATTAAAGTAGGCTCCTAAACAGTGGTACAAGAAGTTTGAATCAGTTATGGTTAGTCATGGATACTGGCGAACTACTTGTAATCACTATGTATTTGTACAGAGACTTTTTGAGGATGATTTTGTTACCCTTCTCCTGTACATGAATGAAATATTGATTGTTGGACGCAATGGTGCTTGGATAAAGAAGCTGAAGGAGCAACTTGGGCGGTTGTTTGTCATAAAGGACCTAGGATCGGTGAAATAAATTCTTGGTATCAGAATTATCCACGATCGAGAGGCAAGAAAATTATAAATGTCTCAAGAGAGCTACATTGAGGAAGTACTCCAACGAGTCAATATGGACAAGTTTAAGTCTGTGACCACACTGTTGGCAAACCACCACAGGTTGAGCACTCGTCAGTATCCTTTTTCGGACGAAGAGAAGGGATACATGAGAGGCATTCCTTATTTCTCAATTGTGAAAAGCCTGATGTATACCCTGGTATGTAAAAGGCCAAACATAACACATGCTGTTAGTACAATCAGTCAATTTCTATGAAATCCAGGAAAGGAGTACTGGTTTGCAATCAAGTGGATCATGAGATACATCTAAAAATTTTTCAAGTGGTGTCTATGTCTTGGAAGTGATGAGTCTCAATTGGTGGGCTACTAGAATACTGATATGGTCGGGAACATTGACAGTCACAAATCCACCTAAGGATACTAAGTGAAGTTTGCTAGAGGTATAGTTTCCTAGCAATCCAAGCTGTATAAGTGCGACGCTCTTTCAACTATTGAGACCGAGTACATCACAGTGATAGAAGCTTGTAAAGAAATGTTGTGGATGAGGAAGTTCATTTAAGAATTGGATCTCAAATAGAAAAAGTATAAGGTACTTTGTATTAGTTAGAGTGTCATACATCTCTATAAGAACTTTTCATTCTATTCTAGATCAAAGCACATTGACTTTCGATACCATTGGATGAGAGACGTTATTGAGGAAGGTTTGCTATCACTAGAGAAGGTCGGTACTGATAAGAATTGGGCGGACATGTTAATCAAAATTTTGCTAAAGGGTAAGAATGAAATTTGCTGAAGCTGGCTGGGCTGATAGATTTAACTTTTCCGTAACCGTGAGAAAAAGTTTATTAGGGAGTCACTCCCGTGTGAAAGTCTTGATGACTGGAGGATTCGGATGGAGCACGTGGACCTTGTGTGCTACTATAGTCCACAAACCTATTAGCTGAAAAGTCCGCATACTATGCACAAGATAAGGAGAAGGAATTTTGGTCAATACAGTTGATAAAAAATTTTAGACGGACAACAACCAACTGGTTAATGAGGTATTGACCAGCTATATGGAGAGGACGGACAATGAGACATTGACCAGCCTTGTGAAGAACGTGGAAGATGGAATGTTTGCTGTCCACTAAGGAATCCAAAAGGGTGCCAACTCAGAAGATTTTCTGAGCATGTGTGATCTTAGACAATTATACATGAGCCATTTTTATACAGAGTATGTTCATATTGTTGATAATGACAGATTTTATCGGGAGTATAGAATATCCTTTACTTAATATATGCGTATGTATTGAAAGAGAAGATGTGAAGCACTTGGTAAAATTTTATTTCTAAGTGTGAAAAACAAAGAATGTGAAAAACAGTGAAGAAAGGAGAGAGATAATTGTGAGCGAAAATAAAGTGTATTTCTTTGTATTGTTTGTACTCTATTCTTCGATTTTTCTTTTTCTTGTACATGTGTAAACGTGAAAAAATTGTTCTCAACTTTACATAGTGAAATTGATTCCGTGGACTGATTTTTTTGTAATTTTTTTCTTATTTGAGAAGAATTTTTCACGTCAAAATTTGTATTCATTTTTTTCTTCCTTATCCTTTTTATTGTGTCTGTGTGTAATGGTAGTCGGACATCAACTATCCCCAACACATCTTGGCAAATAAAAGAATGTCCCCCAAATAGCCATGGTTACCATATATGTCCCACGCACGATCGTTGAGACAATTCAATGGATTTGTTAGGCAATCGACATTAGCCAAAAGGCCTAAGGAAGGCCGCATTAACTTCAATTTTATATATACCTCTTCCTCCTGGGGAAAGGAGGAGGGAGAAATTCTAACCTTGGAGCATCCCAAAAGATCTGAACTACCCTCACCCTTGAGCATCCTATAAGGTTCGAAGGGCTTTCCCTTAAACCACTCTACTTATGAGTGCAACGTCTTCCGGGCCACTCTACATACAAGTGTATCATCTTTCAAGTTACTCAACTCATGAGTGCCAACTCTCTCAAAAGCCACCTTCTACTAAGCACACTCAACCCCCCTCCTACGTGTATTTACGCACCTTACATCCTCTATCTTTCTCTTTCACACCGAAAAATTTCTAACTTCAACATCAAATGATATATCGATAAGTAAATTCTACCATCCTCGAACCTCTTATTCGTTTGTTGTGATATATAGGATCTAAGTTATTAAGAACGGATATCAAACCTATTTCAGTTTAACCCATCAAAAGAGATCAACCAATTCTATCCTTAAAATTTCTATTAAACCAAAAGTCTCTGCATCTATTAAATAATCATTTTTTGTTCTATACACAGTTTGAGTGATTTAATTAAAAAATTATGTTTCAAGTTGGATACACTTTGAAATATCTCTAATCTTTATTGTTAAATAAAATTTTAGTGGTAAAAAATTAAAA
>JAODPA010125604.1:0-17497 GCA_025585075.1 Nepenthes mirabilis
CAACTGATCCAAATATTCTTCAAAATTTTACAATATTTAATTAATTTTTCATTATGCTTAAATTATCCAAAATCATAATTAATATTAAAATAATCCAAACGAAGATTCGGGATATTACATTCTCCTCTCATTATAAAAATTTTGTCCTTGAAATTTACGCATCCCAATTATTACCTAAATCCTCAACAAATAGGGATATTCTCTCGGGCTTGTCCTCGAGATCCCTTAATGCTTTCTCAATTGGAAGATTCCTCAAAAGTATAATGGTCGATGGAAACATCTTATTCTCTGTACCAAATCCTTCCTATCCCAAAAATCAAAACCACAACCTCATCCTAAAACACTTCTCGTTGATCAAAAACGATTCCAACCCAAGCACATGCGAAGGATCATTCACATAAAATATATTATATCCATCTATCAAATTCATAAGGTCAATATGTAGGCCGCCTCTCCAATCTACTGAAAACTTCTAATGTCTCGATAAACCTCTACTTCAAATTACCTTTCGACTCCAAAGTTTGAAATTTCTTCTCTTTAAGAAGCTTCTAGAAACATCTGACTACTCTTCTCGAACCTCCAATTGGGCTACAAATTTGATTTCCTACTTCATGCCTTAAATCAAATCTTGTGATCAATAGCTGTGAGTCCACACGCTTCTGCTGCATACTCTGATCGATTATCAACCTCAGATCACAATCAAAAGCCTCAAAGTAGAAATACCTTTCAATCTCTTTATCTTGAAAATATGCCAACGACTGATCTCAGGAATGATATCTTAATAGGCAAGCGATGAACCGACTTCATCAGCTCATCCATCATCTATCTCAAATTTTAGCAAACAATGAACTGTCTTTATCTACTAAACCATCATCAGCTAGCTCATTTTCATCCAAATGGTCTCCAAAATCCTTTATTGTTTAAGGTTAGACTCGAAACAAAATCTCGAAAGCTTTTTCTTCTGCTTGACTTTCTTCTTTAGGCACGCATACACCTTGCCACGTAAGTTGCGATCTCACGCTTCATATTCTGCTTGCCGGCCTTGACTCGTGATCAAATTGCCATCAAACTCTCTCCGCTCCACAAGGTGGAGAGTCTTCGACATTTCCTTCGAACTTGGACCACTCCAACTCAACCAAAGTTGCTGATGATTTTATTTGCTCCCAAGCTTTCATCCAAATTAACTCCCGAGCTTTCATCCAATCAGCTGAGACTTTAATGAGAGAATTTTTGAAAACATACCTCTTCTCGAACGTGCAATGGGAAAACACTTTGTATCGTACGCTCGAGGTTATTAGCTCGATCGCATCCAACTTCATCATGGCTTGTCCAAAAAAAAAGAGAAAGAGCTTCATCACCAATCTTCTCAAGAGCTTCCCTCTACAGATGGGAGCTTCATTCGGAATCCAATCCTAGTAGCAAAGAGAGGAAATTCCTCTGGCCCAGTCTTCCCACTAGCATCCTAGTCATAGCGTTTCCACGCAAAATCTTCCAGACTGCACAGCATCCCGAACTTTTCTTTAATAATATGCTTGACTATGTAGAATCCAAACATATCTAGATCTTTTTGAGGAGCATCACTGAATGCTACTAATCTTTCTGATCCGTTAGGGATCGATAAAATCGACGCCGACAACAATCTATTTTTCAATTATTGAAAACTTTTCTCACAAGCATCACTTCAATTAAATACCAATCGCTTCTATTCCAAGAACACCAACAACACTACAACCCTTGAGAAATTTTCAATAAATCTCCCATCATAACCGCCTAAATCCAAGGGACTCTACACTCTCGCGACCTTAGCTGATCCTTTCTAATTCGCCACCACTTCCATCTTATTTGAATTCCCAAATGGCACATTTAAAAATGACACCTTCTCCAACTATAATTCATACTCCTTTCAATTTTGACAGACGACTGCCAATCTTTTCTCAAAATCTACAGCATGCTTTCTAATCGAGTCTCATACTTCTCAAAATCCTTCAAATGAATTGAACATTATTGACAAAGCTACCACAACTGACCTAAACACGATCAAAAATTCGATTGATAATATCCATAAAAGACGCTAAAATATTCGATAACCCAAAAGTACCATCAAAGTTTCACAATGGCCACACCTTGACCTGAAAGCTATCCTGTGCATATTCTCCCACTTAATTGTCAATCAATGGTACCGGAATATAGCTCGATCTTAGAGAAAACCCAAACTTTGTAGAATGGAACAAACAAATCCTCAATCCTTGAAAGGTGATACATATTCGATTCCCAAATAATCCACACATAAACCCGTTGATCCATCTTCCTTCACACGAGCACTGAAACACTCCACACCAATACACTTGGCTGAATAAAACCTTTCTCAAATAGATTCTATACTTGCTTTTTCAAAAATTTCAACTTAGACGAAACCACTCTATACAGAGCCTTCGAAATAGGCGCAGGTCCAAGCACAATATCGATAGCAAATTGATTGCTTGACTCGGGAAAAATCTAGCCAAATTCTTTGAAAAAATATCTTCAAACTTGCAGATGATCAAAATATTTTTAATGGTCACAGAGTAACTTCGAGATATGACCATATATGCCAAAAAAGTTTGGCTCCTATTTCCCAGTAGATGACTTGCACGAATGCCAATATCAATCCTGAAACCTTATTACTGATTCTTCATTGGAATTCAGAGGACTCATATCTTGAATGTAGAATGGAACTGACTTATCAAAATTGTCTTTCATGATTGAGTATCCGGCTCTAACTTCATAAGCTGTAACTGCAAATGCTCTGCCTGGAACCGCCTGTCTCCTATCTGAACGTCTGGAATTCGGACACATGGGATTCGAACGATATTTGACAAATGACATATCTGATCGCAATTGAAGCAGACTCTACTCTGGTGAAGCAAACTTGTTCTGGAAGATTATTCGACAGAATTTGCGGTTAACCTCACAAATTGAAATTTCGAGTAGGAAGGCCTTGCTTCATCTGACTTTCCTTTAGCCTACTCATCTTTATGTAACATTTCTACTCGTCTTCAAACGTGACATTTTTACTAAAGGTCTATCACATCCACGACATCTTTTTATGGTAGACAACATGTTTCTTAATTGGCCAAGATGAAATTGTGGGGGAGACGTCAGTCAATTATTGAGTATCGTATATATTGTATATATATTTATCTTGATTAAATAATTCTGATTTATTGTAGTTTATTATAATTAATACAATTAGGGATGTAATTTAAGAAAGTGTACAATTATAATATGCTATAATTAGGGTAAAGAATATTCTCTTTAATAAGAATCAACTTTCAATTGAGAGCATTTAGAATAATTGATAATGGCTATGCTGAGGCAAAGAGAAATTGGTGGACAAGAAGTGTTTGGTTGCCTTTTCGATTTGAAAAAGATATAAAGATGAAATATAAGTGATGTCATGCTCATAGATGCTTTCAATTTCCTACCCAAACGTCCTTAGCAATATGACTGAAGGTCCACTACTAATGGATTTATGAACACCTACTCTTATGTGAAAGGAGGAAAAAGAGTTAGTTTGGTCCCTATGTCCTACTCAAAAATTTCAAAGACTAGTAATGGTGAAGATGTGCTTTTATAGTATTCGGATGCTGACCAATTCTTAAAAGAAATTAGAAACCAATTCCTAAGGGCCATTAGGAACTACGATAGCAAGTAGACAAGCTCTTATTGAAGCAGCTAATCTGTGAAAGTCTCATCCCTCAGCTGTCTCGACTTTACTAGCTCCAAAGAGAAATGGTATGTGGAGAATGTATATTGGCTGTAAGGTTGTTAATGAAATGACCATCAAGTACAAGTTTCCAATCCCTCAGTTGGATGATCTTTTGAATGAACTTCAAGGTGTGAGTATCTTTACAAAAATACATTTATGTAGTGGCTATCATCAAGTTTGGATGAAGCCTAGTGACGAGTGGAAATCTGTTTTCAAAACATGGGAAGGTTTGTACGAGTAGATGGTCATACTGTTTGAATTATCTAATGCCCCATCTACTTTAGTGTGGTTCATGAACCATGTCTTCAAATCTTTTGTTAGAAGGTTTATGGTAATATATTTCGATGATAGTATGATTTTTAGCAATGATGGAGCGGCGCACTAGAAACACCACTGATAAGCATTCTGGTTCTTTGAGAACAACGCCTCTATGTCAATTTGGCCAAGTGCCAATTCGTCACTAATACTCTTATTTTCTTTGGTTTTATTGTCTCAAATCATGGAATAAAGGCGTATCCAAACAAGGTTGAAGTTATACTAAGTTGGTCAACTTAGATCACTTAACAAGAAATCCAGAGTTTTCATATCTTGGCTTTTGTTTTTTTGGACGATTCATCAAGGACTTTAGCACCGTGGTAGCTCTCTTAATCGAATGCTTGAAGGGGAGCTTGTTCAAATGGATGGTGTAGGTAGATACGAGTTTTAACCAACTAAAACACCTCCTAATAGCAGCGCCAGACTTGTGCTTCCTGATTTCAACGAGGTGTTTGAAGTTGATTGTGATGCCTCTAACCTTGGCATTGATGTGGCTTTTGGATAAGAAGGCCCAATGTATATGAAGTAGATCTTCCTGAAAAGTATGGTGTATCTTTGACTTTTAACGTTACCAATTTCTAATCGTAATTTGAAGAAGCAAACTCGAGGATGAGTTCCTTCTAACATGGGAAGGATGATATAGTCTCAATGAAAAATAATCATTTTATTAATGACGTGATCACTATCTATGATAACTTGACAAATGTTTGTGAAATGGCAAGAAGCATTTAATGCTCCACCCTAAACCACCATGTCTTAAAGGAATAATTGAAAAATGGAGCCTTAATTAAGGACAAGTTACCCTAGATTACTCCTTCTATATCTTGGGTTTCCTCCCTTGATCGGCTCAAGAAGATTTAAAATAGGAATGTTTAATTGTCTAATTTAATTACATAGTGATGGGACTAACTCGGGAATGGGTCAGGAATTGCGAGGCCCAATCAAGGAGGCACGGTTTCGATCGAACAGGAAGGCCCAAACCCCCCATGAAGCCTAAAGAATCCTAACGCATGACCCACATGATGTCCCAAGTGAGCAGCCAATCAGCGCGCCCCCATGGCTTGTAGAGGGGATTGCAGGCGGCAAGTGCTAGCTCAGAAAATGCCAACCAATAGGGGAAAAGGTCAACGTTGTCAGCCACAACGCACGCAGTCCTCACAGCCGCTTAGCCAATCCATGCATGGGTAGCAAACCAGACGTGGTTTATGCCTGACGACAGTCTCCTTGCCTCTGTAAGATGACAACTGACGCCGCTGGCTATCGCTAGTAGACAATCATTGATGAATCCTGGCAAACCGCTTATCGGGAGTCCCGGCTCCAAAAGCCTCTCAGAGGGAGCCTATAAATACCCTTTCCTACTAAGGGGAGAGGAGAGAGCCCAATTTTAAGCAAAACCAGTGATTAGTGATCAAGTACTCGATCCTTCACCCTCCATCCTTGAGGAGAAAGAACCAGCTCTCTTCCCTTTAGTTGCCGTCTCTTCCTGATAGAGTTAGTGAGCCACTTATAGCGGTGCAACTCTCGGAGCCTAGCCCTCCAAACACATTCCACTCACATTTCCTCAACCCTGCATCTTTTCATTATCGTCACGTTTACTCTTAAGCATGCATTCCTCCATTTATTGAGGAAGATTTCTGACCTGAGCGTCGAAGTGTTTGCGGTGGGACAACCTCCCGTCATTTTCTGTCATCTTATTTATAGTTTGTGGTGTGCGGATTCTAATTTAGAAGTGACAGAGACCAGACCCGATCCCGATCGACCCACAATGGAAGATCAGAAAGCTCTTTAATTCGTACAATAACTGGGAACTAGGAATGCATCATTGGCACCATCTGTGGGAACGATGAGAAAAGTTTCACCACTAATCCTAACGTACACTCCCTTTGGAAATGATCAACACAAGGGCGCAAGCTAGCACACCGGTGAGGGACACTGTCGCCCACGGCGACTGCCCCTCAGTGGGTAGCCATCCTGGTGAACAGTCTGAGTCTGACGTCCGCAAGCTAGCGGCAGACATGGATGACGTGAAGAAGATGCTCAAGGCGTTGTGCACTCGCACTGAAGTGCAACGGCTGGGAGACACTCCCTTGGATCTTCAGGCGTCGACCTCCAGGCGCAGGAAGCTTGGGAGGAAGGCCTCGACTGCAAGGGAAACCAGGCCTAATGATGCCGAGGCCCACATGGTCTTTGGCAAATCCCAAACAACAACTCAAAGTCTCCCGAGCTGAGACGCGCAGTAAGAAAGCCTGGAGCGGTGGAACCCCTACAACTCCCGCAACGACAGGAGGCCCCCGACTACAGGAGAGGGCTCATGCAGTACGCAACCACCCTGCGCGGACGGCCGCCATGATCTGCATAGCCCCCAAGAGAACTCAGAACTCAGAAACTTCATTAACGCAAATAGGAGCGGGTCCACCCCTCTAATAGAGGAGAAAGTGAAGAGAATATGGCAGCACCTGTTTAAAGAGGAGCCCGGACAATAGGCGCTCAACCTTAGAAGGTCACCATTCGCAATGGACATCTGGACACAACCGCTCCCCCTCAAGTTTAAAATGCCAACGCTGGATCTTTACAACAACAGTACAGACCCGATGGACCATTTGGACTCTTTCCGCACGTCCTTCCACGGGGTGAGCGAGGCGTTATGTGGCAGTGCTTCCCCTTGACGCTAGGGGAGATGCCAGGCTCTGGTTCCATGGCCTGTGACCGAACTTCATTCGTTCTTTCGACGAGCTCGCGGATTGCTTCTTGTGCCAATTTGCTTCCAGTCGGAGAGAAGAAAAGTAGCCCTGGCACTGTGTCTGCCTCTGCCGGAAGTTGGAGGAGATCTAAAGCGGTTCCTGAACCGCTTCACTGCTAAAGCTCGCCGAATCACCCAGCTCTCCAACGAGATGAAGTTGAGTGTCTTCATCGCTATGTTGGCGGCTGGGGAGTTCTTCAAGCACCTGGCGCACCAGCGCCCCCAATCCTTCCGGGAAGTTGAGGCCATTGCTCGAGCTTACATTGCAGTTAAGGAGGCTAACGAGGCTAAGCATCTCGAACGTACGGACCGACAACCAGAAGAACATCAATCGGAAAGAAGTGGAACGGAGATGGCGGCCACTCTCGAGAACCCCGTAAGCAGCTGAGGTCCGTGCCGAGTGTCCAAAAGGAATTCAGGCCCTTGACCCTGACTCCCCTGAACGGTACTCCCTCGAATATTCTGATGCAGATTCGAGACGAGAAGTTCCTGAGGTGGCTCAAAGCACCGAAGAACTCAGAGGGCAGCGACCAGACAAAGTAATGCCACTGTCACTAGTATTTGGGACACACCACTGAGGATTGTCGAACCCTGCAGAGGGAAATCGAAGACCTTGTCCGTTACGGGCACCTCACTCGGTTCTAGGGAGCTCGGGGCAGGCTCCTGAGTCTGCTAAAGATGAAACCATAGACTCACTGAGGAACCGAGTAGCCGCCGGCGTCATCAATATGATCTCCAGCGGGCCGGCAAGGAGCGACAGTTGCGACCGGCCAGAGGCCACGTCCAACAGCAAGAGAGCGAGGGTAGGGGTTAGGACTGATGTCATTAGTTTTAGCGATGACAATTTGACATATGTAACTTCTCCTCATTCAAATTCTCTTGTTATATCAGCCATTGTCTCAAACGGTACACTTGACTACCAATTGAGATGAGCTTTTATTGATAATGGAAGCTCTTGCGACTTGCTGATGCGTTCTTTAAGCGTGGTCTAAAGAAAAACCAAATGAGCGTAGCCGAAGGACCCCTTTACGGCCTGAATAACGAGCCAGTGCCCGTGCAGGGAGAGATCCAGCTAGAAGTCACAATAAGGACCCATCCTTGTACATCCACTTGTGCACTCACGTTCCTCGTCGTGGACCAACCATCGGCTTACAATGCCATTCTCGGATGGCCATTCCTGGCCGCCTTTGAGGCAGTGACATCCATGCCTCACTTGAAAATGAAGTTTCCAATACTGCACGGAATCGGAGAAGCGTTGGGCAACCAGGTGATGGGGCGAATATGCTACCTATCCTAGGTCCACTTGCCGCTCCAACCCGAACCACTGAAGACCTAGACTTCCGGGGCGAGACATCCCTACACAGGCCCAGTCGGGCTAAGTAACGGAACTGGTCCCCTTGGACCCTAACGAATCGGAAAAATGCATACACAGGCGGATCCCCTCCGAGCCAGGCTGAAGCAACCTTATAGACTTCCTCCGATAAAACTTTGACATCTTCGCATGGATTTCTGTTGATATGCCTGGAATATTGGTCGGAGTAATGGTCCACAGGTTAGGCCTTGATCCCGGCCACAAACCTATTAGGCAAAAGCATGGGAACCACTCTATGGAGAATTTAGTGGCCATAAGGGAAGAATTGAAGAAGTTGCTTGACGCTGGATTCATAAGGGAAGTCCAATACCTAGATTGGCTATCGAACGTCGTACTCGTGAAGAAAAACAACGGCAAGTAGCAGATGTGTGTTGACTTCATCGACATGAACAAGGCTTGCCCAAAGGACAGCTTTTAGCTTCCTCGGATCGATCAGCTGGTAGACTTCACATCCGGGCACAAACTCCTAAGTTTCATAGACGCCTATTTAGGTTACAACCAAATAAGGATGAGTCCGGACGATGAGGAGCACACCTTCATAACTGACCAAGGAATATATTGCTACAAGGTGATGCCCTTCAGCCTGAAAAATGTCGGAACGACTTACAGCGGTTGGTGAACAAAATTTTCGAAGCCCAGATTGGGAGGAACGTGGAGGTATACGTAGACGACATGTTCGTTAAAAGCAAGGTGGCTAACAACCACGTCCGAGATCTAGCGGAAACCTTTTAAGTACTTCGGGCCCATCAAATGAAAGCTTAACTAGGCCAAGTGTATGTTCAGGGTAACCTCCAGAAAATTCCTGGGTTTTATAGTGTCCTAACGCGGCATCGAAGCAAACCTAAAAAAGATTAGAGCCATTCTTGACATGAACCCTCCTCGGATTGTGAAGGTAGTCCAGAAGCTCATAGGGGGACTTGCCACCCTATCGCGGTTTCTTACTAAATCTGTGGAGAAGTACTTACCGTTCTTCAAGACCCTCAAAGGAACGAAGGCATCCGGATTCCCATGGATGGACGAGTACGAGGTCGTGTTCTAGGAGTTGAAGGCGTACCTCGCTATTCCTCCACTTCTAACCTCACATTCGGAAGGTGAGTACCTGGATCTTTTCCTGGCGGTGTCGAACACGGCCTTAAGTTCGGTGCTTATCCGGTAGCAGGAGGGTGTGCAGCGACCTGTGTATTACGTAAGCAAAGTGTTGATGGACACAGAGTCCTGATACCCCCACGCCAAGAGAATTGCCTTAGCGCTCATCTATTCGGTCAGAAAGTTGAGGCCATATTTTCAAGCGCACCGAGTTGTCATGCTAACTAACCACCCTCTGAAGGCGATCCTCTAGAAGCTCAAGATGTCCGGACAATTGGTCAAATGGGCCATAGAGTTGGGCGAGTTGTACGTGGAGTTCCGACCGAGGCCAACCCTTGAGGGCCAAGCTCTCGTGGACTTCATTGTTGAGACGGCTACCACAGTCTACGACACCCCAGATCAGGCTGAAGACACAAATACCCCGGACGCACCTATATGGACCCTTAATGTCGATGGATCATCCACGCAGACTGGCAGGGGACTAGAGTTGTGCTCAGAACTTCAGACGGTTTGGAGATCAAGTACTCCCTCACGCTCGCATTCCTGGTCACCAACAACGTTGTTGAGTATGAAGCCCTTCTTATAGGACTTTGATTGGCCAGGGAATGCTTTGCCAAAGCATTGGTCATGCGCAGTGACTCGGAATTAGTGGTCAACCAAATCCAGGGAACCTTCGAAGCATCCAACCTATATCTCACTAAATACTTGGCTAGGGCAAAAGCCCAAACCTGGGCGTTTGAGAAGTTTAGAATTGAATACATCTCGAGAGCTAAGAACTGGAAGGCTGACCAGTTGTTGAAGGACGCAGCAACGAGATCCCATGAGCAACATGCCAGGGGCATGTGGGAGGTTCTGGGCGCTCCAAGCGTTGATGGCCTAAAGCTGGAAGTGCTACAGATAGTCGAAGGTGACAACTGGATGACCCCGTACTGTAAGTATCTGACAGATGAAACGTTGCCAAAAAACCCCGAAAAGGCCAAGCGGATAAGGAAGAAGACAGGCTGGTACGCGATCATTGACGGAAGGTTATACCGGCAAGGGTATCCAACTCCCTAACTAAAAAGCCTCACCCCGTAGGAAGCTGAATACATGCTAGGTGAAGTCCACCTCGGCGTGTGTGGCTCGCATGTCGGATGGAAGAACCTCACATTTAAGATCATGTGGCAAGGTCTATTCTGGCTCACGATGAAGTAAGATGCCATAGACTTTGTCTGAAAGTGTGAGAGCTGCTTGGTCTATGGGGCCCTGACCTATTAGCCGCACACAGAGCTACATTTCGTGGCCGTTTGCGTAATCGGGGCTCGACATCCTCAGGCCCATGCCCCTGGCCTCCAGATAAAGAAAGTTCCTCATCGTCGGTATCAACTACTTCACCAAATGGGTTAAGGTGATTCTTCTCGCGTGAATAACCGAGTAGAACGCAACGGAGTTCGTTTGTCAAAATATTGTTAGTCGGTTTGGGATTTATGAGGTCATAATGACTGACAACGGAACCCAGTTTATTGGCAAACGGTTCACCAAGTATTGTGCGAGTTTGTGCATCAGACTGGTTTACACATTAGTAGCATATCGTTAAGCCAACGACCAGGTGGAAGTAACCAACCAGATGTTGTTGCATGGATTGAAGACTAAACTCGAGAACGCAGGGGGCTCTTAGGCTGACGAGTTACCTTCTGTGCTCTAGTCGTACCGCACGACCCTGCGGGAACCTATGAGGGAAACGCCCTTCAGCTTTTGCTATGGCATTGAAGCAGTCGTCCCCATCGAAGTGGGACTCTCCAGCCTACGAGTCGAATGTTTCAACCTTGCCAGCAACTCTCAAAGGCTCAGGGAATGCATGGACTTGCTCCTAGAAGTTCGTAATACGGTGCGCCTGAGGACGGTGGCTTACCAGCAGCGCATCGCTCGATACTACAGCAAGCAGGTGAAGGCTCGCCCGCTCGAAGTTGGGAATCTGGTCCTCCGGAGTGTAGAGGCGATGGGCAAGATTGCCAACAGGAACAAACTCTCGCCAAATTGGGAGGGGTCATTTGTTGTCTCGGCGATCCTCCGGAACGGAGCATACAAGCTACGCACCCAAGATGGCAAATTGGTCCCTTGAACCTGAAACGCCGCCCACCTTAAGAAGTACTACCAATGAATCGTAGGAACGCCTAGTATGTTGTGCATACACGAATCGGAATGCTTGTACATGTAACACGTCTTTATTAATGAAAATATTGTTATTGCTGTCTAGTTGATTGCTCATGCGAATGTATGCTTGCTTGCCATTTCTATAAAGTATAAACGGCCTAGACTGCTCCTAAGTCAGAAGGATAGACGTCCGCCTGTAGAACAAAAAACCTTGGCTCCGTGCCAAGCAGTCCGAATGCGGTCGAACCTCGAACTTTGGCTCCGCACCGAAAGGCCCTTAGCGGCTGTAAAACCTTGGCTCCCTACCAAGCAGCCCGAATGTGGTAGAATTTCAAACTTTGGCTCCATGCCGAAAGGCCTTCAGAGGCCGTAAATCCTTGTCTCCGTGCCAAGCAGCCTGAACGCGGTCAGATAAGCAAGCCGGGAGGCTCTGGAAGCTCCCACTAGAACGGCCATCAAAACCTCAGGGGGCTTAAACTACAGGCGTGCCATGACCTTTTCAGGAGAAGAGAGCACCCTCAGTCAACGACAGTTGGAGGGATAGGACCATGTGAATGAGAGCGATGACGCCCCAAGTGGGGCCGAGCACTGAGACGGTATCGTGCGTGCTATAGCCTAAGACCTGGAGTTCGACTGCTGTGGCTTCAAAACCCAGCTGGCCCTTGAGAGGCTCCACCTGGCATGCGACGGCGTTCAATCCACTAGACCAAGCATCCCACTACGAGCGAGTTGCGGCGATATCCTCAATTGAAGGACGACTACAACATAAGAGGCTTCAGATGCGAGCCTTGGCGACTATAGCAAAATTGCTTAGCCAACACAAGGATAATATCCATGTCACGAGGAAGAAAGAAAGGCGAAAAGAAGGTGTCCTTTATTCAAGTCGAAGATTACAAAGGCCTTCTCGAAAAACTATTTACATAAAAGAGGAGCAAAAGGCCACTGTCCTACGAGCTAGGGGGTCTAGCCTCCTCTGGGTAGTCACCCAGATGCAAGCGATCGTCAACCCCATCATTGCGAGGATCAAAGACCCCCACGGGAACATCCAGAGTAGTGATGGAGGCTATGGAACGACACGTGTATGCTGTCCCAAAATCCTGCATGTAGGAACCGGGTGACCTCCTCTGGAGAGAGAGCCGGGCTCGTGAGCCAACCTCGGCTCGGGCGCATCGCTCTCGAAAGCTGGCGAAGAGACCCTCAGTTACCTGCAGATCACCCCTCAGCTGTTTGATTTCTTGTCTCAGGGCAGTGACCTCACTCCTAAAACGTTGCTTGGCCGCCTGCTCGCCCTCCTCTCGGGCCCGGCGGGCTCGCTCGTTGCGCTGGACAAAGGCGGCATGGAACAGGTGGACCACATCCGGAGTCTGCGAAAGAGAAAGAAGAACAAGCTGTTCGTTAGTCCTGATCGGGAAAAGAATACCACGAAGGGAGCCAGTGAACAAAATCTGCTGCTTGAGGAGCAAAGGTGTCATACCTCAACAAAGGCTTCCTCCATGGCGCCGGGGGGCTCCCGCGCCCCTCCAAGATCAGAGACGCCTGGGGGCTCCGACCGCTCCACCACGCCAATCGTCTCACCCTCTAGCGCCCTGTCGATTGCGGTCCCATTGACGGCTTCCTCATGTAGGACGCTCTCATCGATTGCCTTAGGGCCAAATGCAGACGGCTCAGGCGGCACGCGAAGTGGAACCTCGACCTCCTCCGGTGCATTCTGGGGCACAGAAGCTGGACTAATCTTGTTGCCTCAAGGGGCTCTATTGGCCCAAACTCTGACTCCTCCCCGCCAGATACGGCCGCCGCTCCTTCAAACGACTCGGCCGGCGGTTCGTTGGTAAGGGGTGCCACCTTGACATCAAGCGGGGAGCCCGGCGCAGACCCCTCTTTCGAAGGAAGATCAACTATGGGAATACCATACTCTGCTAGGGCAATGATTGGGATAGAAGCCTAGCCGGTAGCTTCCTCCAATGGCAACGGCTCCGACTTTGGTGTTGCGGCAGTTTCCGTGGTAGGCCACAGTGGGGTAGGCTCGGCGGACTAGCCCGGTGTGGTCGGCAATGTCAAAGCCCTCCTCCTAGCAGTGCCGCCAGCCCCTCTTAGTCTCTTCAAGGCCGCCATGTCCTCGTCAGAAGAAGGCTCTAGAGACGACGATGAGTCGCCCTGCTCGGGTGACTCCCTAGGTGGTTCCCTCAGGACCAAGGCTCTAACCTTCCTCTTCTGGGAGTCACTTGTAGCCACTTTGCTCGCCTGATCTTAGCAGACAGCTGCGTACATCTCCTGGGTCAAGTAGTACCCCTGCTTGAAAAAGGTGTCTATCGCGGCCTCTATATCGTTGATAAGTTTCTTCTCCTGCCTCAACTTCTCATCACTCATGCTCCTGAAAAAGAAATCGCTCACGGTGCCCCGCACTGTTGAAAACTGCTATTCTGGGGGGAGCGCTAGGAAGAAATAACGGTTCTTCTAGTTCTTCACGGATTCGGAATTCGTCCCTCGGAAGCTAAAGCCCGCGCAAGGCGACATAGAAAGCCAATCCTCCATTTGGACAAAGCAAAAGATTACCTTCAGCAAACGTGGACCGAACGCGCGACCGTGGAGCCTAACGAAGACACACATCGTCACCAGATAACGGATGGCGTTGGGATGAAGTCGGGCCACTGGGACTTTGAGCGCCTCGAAATGATCATACAAATTGAGCTCCATGGGAAAGCGAAGACCTCCCTGCAGGTGGTGCTCATACACCGTGATGAAACCCTCCGGGGGCGCATTCGCTCTACCACCCTCACTAGGAAGGATGTGGAGCCAGTTGCTAAGAATGTCATACTCTACCCTTAGAGCGGCGATGGCGCTCGGTGTAAGGATCGACTTGATATCGCTCACTTTCTTGCGAATCGATGAAGAAGGAGAACCTCTGTTTTTCGTCATATTCGAAGCAGGCAAATGGCAAAGTGTGAAAAACAGGAGTTGGCGCCCTTTAAATAGGCAACGCTTGCGAAGGCAAAGCGGTGTTGCGCGGGAAAACGCAAGGGCACTCCAAATGATGGCCGTGACACGCGTCCCCTCAACAGGATGCAGCAAGTCATTCCAAGGCGGCCCATCATGGCACTTGATAGAGTGCCACCCCACTCACGCTGCATTCGCTTGCCCAAATCCCGACTGTCACACATACATTTAATACAACAATGCTGGCTACCAGAGGTGACGACGATAACCCTTCCAAAATCAGGGACCAAAAGGACAAATAACTCACCCGAACACAAGTTGTGATAAACAAATTGCTCAATTAAGTAAAGAAATTTCATTAAGTAATTCCACTAATAAAGTTTCTTTACAGGAGAAGTTGACCAGCGGCCACAAAATACTACTATTTGCCCCCTCTGGTTTCAGCAGGATCGGGAGTCATGAACTCAGTCAGTTCCGAGTGCGCCCTGGCACCTGAATTTCGAGAGTCTGAAAGGCCAATGCAAAAGCCTGGCACCGCCAATGAAGCTATCCTCCTGCTAAGCCGGATACCTTCCTAGAATCTCATTTCCAACAAGGGTGCCAGCTCTTCCGACCGAATTCTTGATCTCAGCTCAGCCTCCTGCCGCTCATGGACGATGCGATCCTCCCTAAGCCACACTCGGCGTCGCTCGAGCTCCTCCTGAAGAGCGGCGATCTGGCTCTGAGCCTTCAAGTTGGTGTCGACCAGCTGTGACGGCCTCGCCGACGCCTCCGACCATGCTTGCTTGAAGTGAGCTGCTTGAGCTCGGGTCTGTTTAACCTTGCCAACGGCAATTTGCACCCAGGCCTCCATTTCCTCCACTTCCCTTAGGACGCGAAGGAGCGATGGAACGGCTCCCCCATGCCTTCGATGCCTGGAAGAGTGGGACGCCCCGTCGGATTCAAAGGCCGACGGTGCCCTCCGGAACCTCATCGGCCCAATGACTGAAGGCTCCAAATAACAACCCTCTGCTGCTGCCACGCGGGCACAGCCTCATCATGGCCCCTCAACGCTTGCTCTCCCCATCGAGATTCCTCAGTAGGAGGTTCAGACTCTGAAGGAGAAGACGATCTTGCCATTAGGGTCACGACAATGAAGAAGGAGGGAAACGACTGCAGGCTGAGATTTCGCGCCTCCAAGCAACTAAAGAGTGCGAGATATGGGGAGATTTTTGGCACTTAAATAGCCAAAGTTCCCTAAGAAAGCGGCGTCATTTAACTAAAGGAGGGCGTTCAACCTCCCAACAAGATCCCTCCACGTGGCGACGCCCTGAAACGTCGCGCCTTTCCAAAGAAGGCCATTATGATGCGACGACCCTGCAGTTCTCTGCTCATTAAATGCAGGCGATCCTTGATTGACGCCCTCTCTATCAACATCGATCAGCCAGTCCAGGCTTGAAATTGGCGGCCCCAGCTCACGGGGGGTTCCCACTAGACTGTCCCGTCAACTGTCCAAGCACGGAATTGAGGGATGGCCCTGGCAGGGACAGCAGAAGACGGTTGGACGTTCGTAAGCAAATAACAGCATATGTATGGCGGCGAGAGGGCCCATCATCCTTGAGTCTGCAAAGTAGTAAAAAAGAAAAAGAAGATTCAGTGGCACCAGATATAAATGGCAAACTACTGCTTTTATTTATTGAAGTTGTTCTTTACAAAGTACAAAACTTGCATCAGCAAAAGTGCGAAAAGGCAAAAAATACGGCAGAGCGCAAGAAGCTCAGTATAACGATGCCACCGGGGGGGGACCGACTTGCAGAATGTGAGCACATCGGCTCATTCTTGTAGCATCACCCCAACGCCGATTCTGCCCCTGGACTGGCGTCACTAATGCCGATCCCGCACCGCCGACACGACAGGGACCACCGTAGGCGAATGACAGGCATCCATCAAAAATCTCGACGGGGCTATGACTCCCTTGCACGTGCCCCAAAGGGACTCTAGGTTCCGCCCCCTCTCCCGGCAGCATATATGAACTATCGGTCGCGGTAGGAGACGGCGACGACGCACTATTAAGGGAGCAAAATCCCCAGAAACATGCCAGCCCCGTTGCATCCCACCTACGAATTGGAGTCTTGGCTAGGCAGGGAGGAGGCATATGACAGCAGTAGAGTGGTCAGGCCACCCTCGTTACAATGAGGAATCGCCCGTAGAAAAGACTTGACGACAGGCTTCAACAATAGCACCAGATCTCCCGCAAATCCATCCAATTCCCTTGCGGAACCCCACGGGGCGTGGGGCAAGCAAAGGACTTCACATCACTTCTCTGACGAATGGCTAAGTGTGGGTCACCCCAGCTGAAGAACTCCCCAATTTAAAGTCGGGCCAACGCCCGACGAGCTCCCTAAGAGGCGTGCCACTCGATGGCCATTTATCAAGAAAGAGGAAAGCCATCAATGAAGAGCTGGACCTCAGACGGCGATACAAATATATATTTTTTTATATATCTGATATTAATATTGTCACAACCGGTACTGATAGTCATATTCTCATCCGTAGTACTTGTAAAACTTAACGCCTAGAACACTAAAAATATACTATAATGATGGCACTTAGAGTAACACCATTGAATGAATAAACTTAGTCGTAATTTATTTGACTTGCTACCTATATCGGAGATATCATCCTGATTTAACTAGGTTTCTCTGTCTTCTTGCCGAGGCTAGCAAGTTACTTGGTTTGAAAGTAAGTCTCGTGTACAACTTCATCAGGTATTGACCAATCAAAATTTCTGGCAATTTTTAAGCGAGGCTGTATGTGTGTGTATGTGTTTCTATGTCTTTTCTATCCTTACTGACTTTTGTCTGTCACTTTGAACCCTGTATCCTAATTTCAGGCAGCTGTTCATTTTAATTCCAATGTGCACAAAGTCCATGTGCTATTCCTGGGACTCTCATCGGTTTCTGCCTGCAGCCTCTAAACCCATTTCAAACCCTACACTTTCAAGTCAATACCATAATCCTAAGAAGAATCAACATTGACAAGGATGCAATAAGGCATGACATATCAACATGTTATTTTTCTAAATATGAGGACATGTGAAATAAAATCTATTATTTATTTATAAATAAGTTGTAATTGATTAATAACACTACTTTACACTAAATTGCCAATAAAAAATACGTATTCCTTA
>JAODPA010125615.1:0-17495 GCA_025585075.1 Nepenthes mirabilis
CTGGATTTCTTGTGCAGGTCCTAGATGGCATCTCGTTAATTGTCTGTTAAAATAGTAATTGCTTTGATGGATGTGTGCCTTGGATGGCACATAGGATCCTGTGAATGATTGTTGTAGGAATTATAAATGATGGATAGATGTGTGCTTGATATTGATGATTATTACAGGTTTGTATTTTTGGGTTTTCATCCAGTTACAAAGGAGACTCTGCCGAAATTTCTGCAGAAGTCTTGCCTTAGTTAGACTGTAATTATGTTATCTGTTTGACGGAAGCTCTTGAGGAAAAAAAAAAAAATCCGTTCCGTCACAGGATTAGCCTAGTAGATGCCGTTTTGCCTCCTACTTTTGTATCTTTGGGATGCAGTTGGGTTGTGGGTAGCATACTTTTGTAAAATGACATGTTCATTTTCTTTATTTTGGTTGATCGCTCCTCTCAGAGGTTTTTTGTGGATTTATCTGATGTACTTGTCACTCGGGGTTTGCCCTAGCGTTTTTTGTTCTAACTCCAAGTCAAAAAACTTGGAGTTTCAACATTGTGCTTTGTAATTTTTTCTCCCATAAATCCAAAATACACACTTACTTACCAAAAAAAAAAAAAAAGAGTAAGAGGCAAGGTTAAATGAGAATTAGGATTGCCTTTTTTGAAGTTCATAGATGACCATTCAAGAATCTAGCTATGCAGGTTTTAAGGAACGTATGTATGACCAAGCTAAACTGTTTTAATGAAGTGGTTTAAAGGAAACTGAATTTGGCATTGGTCTCTAAGAATGTGCGTGGAATTAAAAGAGTATTGACTAGACACTATTAACGAAGCCGTAGAACCATGCGATAGTAGGACTTGTCAATGATCAGATAAGTTAGCATAGGTGACGAGTTTACAAGAAAGATAGGGATTCTGTTAGCCCATACTAATGGACAATCACCCACAAGCAAGTGGGAGAGGCATTCGTGGGACGGAATTGATCCTCCTATAATTAAAATTTTGTGATAAGATCTTTGAGGATTTAGGAATGATCCCTTGAAAGAGATTGAAGTCCCATGAAATTAAAAGTTAAAGGTAGTGACAGGTGAATCTCAAGGTATTCGAGAGAGGTGAATACTAAGATCAATAGTTGATATCAGAAGTCTCCATTCGGAAGTATGAAGAATCACTTTGAAGATAATCCTGATAGGATAATTTTAAGAATTGTGAAAATAAAATTTGATAAATATTGATGAAATTCTAGGATTTTGTTTTGCTTGTGGGTTAATATTCTTAGAGAGGAATCCCTTATCAGAATAACTTTTTCATTAATTGAAATCAGTATTAGAATGTCTCCACTTAAATGATGATCAAATGATTCACCCATGATAATTTCAAATGATGTGTTTTGGTTGAATCAATTGATTCATATACTAACGAGGTCTTAAAATTGTTAAGTGTAGAGGTAATGAATTGGATAATGGAATCTGAAGTCACATTGAACCAGTAGTGACCGTATCAATTGCAGTTTTTGATCTTGCCACAGGATGAGGGTTTGAGAAAAGTCGATTCCCTCGGTATATGGACTTTAAGATTTTGAGGCTATTAAGTGTTAGGGTCTCGAGGTCTTGAGCAATTGTCTAACACTGAATCGAATTCGTAGAGACTGTTATAGTTAGGACTTCTTATTCTGTTATGAATTGAGGATCTGTGAGAAATATTTCTGTGGTATGGATATTTTAGAATCAATCTAAGTCAAGGTTATCGCATGGCTCAGATATTCGGAAGGGAATATGACATGAAATAAAAAAAATATAAAGTGTCCTACTTTTAAAATCTAATTGTACATTAAATTTCATGTTGAAAGAACCGAAATGCCAGGCTGTGATAGTGGCGGTAAGGTGAAATTGAATAAACCAAAGCTAACTAATTGATCAGAGCACGCAGCGGAAGAGTGATGAACCTGTGCATATAAAAAGGTTTAAGTCAATGATCAAAGAAGATGCTCAATATTGAGATTCGGCGCGAAATGAAATGAGGTAATTCACTAATTTTGAGGATGAAATTCCTTTAAGTGGGGGACAATTGTGAGATCCCGAAATCAAAAAGGCTTAAAATCAGAATAAAATATTGCTACTGAAAATCGGAGTGGCCTTGCACCACTAAAAGGCCAAACCACTTCATGGAAGTGCAAGAGGCCGGAGTAAATAATGAGAGAAATTTAATCGGATGATGATGACCGGTTGGCCGATTTGCAGTAAAAGTAACCGGATTTTAAGTAAGGTTGACGAGAATTTGTAATGTTGACTGGATTGTGAAAGATGTTAACCGGCCTTGAATAAAAGAAATGAAATGTTGGTCGGCTTGAGCGAAAATGTTGACCGGACTTAAGGAAGTTGACCGGATTTTGAAGAAATTGACTGGATTTTGAAGAAGTTGACCAGATTTGAAGAGTTAACCGGATTTGAATAAAGGTTGACCAAAATTTGTGATGATGACCGGCGTTGACTAGAAAATTTACCAAAAGTTGACCGGCAACTAAAGACAAAAGCAAACTTTATTATTTAGTTAGAATCAAACTAGGGCTCGACCAAATGAGGTAGGTAAACTACCCCATTACACTCTGAGTAGAAGTACTGACGTAAGTAAACTAACCAACCTACTTCCACCTAATCACTGAAGGCACCTACCGAGTAGGTAACTTACATCCACTTACCCCACCTACTCCGTCCTCTTTATATACCAGGCTTAGGTTGAGGGATGAGTGTGAGTTTCTGGCACGAAGGAAGAATAAGGAGCGAAGAAGGAGGGAAGAACTTTGAGGCAGCTACAGTGGGCAGTCAGGCAAGTGTACCTCAGACGCTACTGTTTTAAGTTCTATTTTTAAGAATATTGCTAAGTGTACCCCAATTTTAAAAGTTCATGCTTTAAGAACTCCTGTTTCTAAGTCAAGTTTTAAGAAAAACTGCTAGTGTTTCTCCTCCCGATTTAGAATGCTTACCGTTTTAAAGTTACTGCTTAAGTTGCATTTACGGTATGATGAATTTCATGGTTAGTTCATGTTCTCTGTAGAACTACCTTCTATTTCCTGCTTAAATTGAAATAGCATAAAACCGGACTAAAAATGAAATCGGCATTGCAAGCATCATTGCATGATAAAATTAGAATCGGCCTGCCTGCACAATCTGAACCAGCCTACCCTTGTGAAAATCAGAATTGGCCTACTTATATGATAAATCTAAACCGGCTTACCATTGTGAAAATCAGAATCGGCCTACTTGCATGCTAAATCTGAATCAGCTTATCCTTGATAAAATCGAAATCGGCTCCTTTGCATGTTAAAATCGAAATCGGTCCCTTGCATGATAAAATCAAAATCGGGCTTTGCATGTTAAAATCGAAATCGGCCTTTGCATGTTTAAAATCGAAATTGGCCCCTTTTGCATGATAACAATGAAACCGGTCCCCTTAAGCCTAAAACAAAACCAACTTTTGCGTGAGAAGAAGACAGGATCACCCCCTTGATACATAATCACTCCAGATTTCCCTTAAGGCACAACAACTCTGGATTTTCTTTGAGACAAAACAACTCTGGATTTCCCTTGAGACAAAACAACTCTGGATTTCCGTTGAGGCACAACAACTCCGGCCTTCCCTTGAGGCACAACAACTTCAGCCTTTGAACTTCGGCTTTTGTCGAAAAAGAACTCCAGCTTTTATGAAAAAGACCTTCGGCTTTCCCTTGAATGCTAAATCAAGTTCGGCTTTCCTAGGTGAAAAATCAAGTTCAACCTTCCTTAATGAAAAATCAAGTTCCGCTTTCCTTAATGAAAAAATCAAGTTCGGCTTTCCTTAATGAAAATCAAGTTCCGCTTTCTTTAATGAAAAATAAAGTTCGGCTTTCCTTAATGAAAAATCAAGTTCGGCTTTCCTTAATGAAAAATCAAATTCGGCTTTCCTTAATGAAAAATCAAGTTCGACTTTCCTTAATGATAAATCAAGTTCGGGTTTCCTTAATGAAAAATCAAGTTCGGTTTTCCTTAATGAAAAATCAAGTTCGGCTTTCCTTACTGAAAAGTCAAGTTCGGTTTTCCGTGATGAAGAATCAAGTTCGGCTTTCCCTTGGTGAAAATCAAGTTCGGCTTTCCCTTAATGAAGAATCAAGATCGGTTTTCCCATAATTAAAAATTGAGTTCGGCCTTCCTTTGTAAGAAAATGAAACCGGCCCCTTTGCATGATAAATCAAGTTCGGCCCCTTTGCATGATGAAATCAAAACCGGCCCCAAGTGTATTTTATGCGATGAAATCGAAACCGGCCTCAAGTGTATTTCGAAACCGGCTTAAAGCATATGATTTCTGAACTAAGTTATGTGATTTGAAATCGGCTTAAAGTATACGATTTTTGAACTGGCTTTAAGATATCTGTATCTCTGAAGGGTTAATAGTGATCTTTCTGACTGATACTGAAAATGGCTTTCAGTAAACGATAAGAAGAAAATATTTCTGTTCTGTTATTATGGACCCAGAACTGATACGCTATAAGGTTAGGTTCTCCGGCATCCCTTAGAACGTTATGGTGGTAATCGAGGATAACTCTGACATGGGGTTATATGTGGTCCATCCCTCCTCAGGGCGTTATAAAAGGAGGGTAGCTTCTGTTCTATTCTGGCTGGCACCCCGTTGGATTGGGGAAGGACCTCATGAGGTGGGATCATCCATTCTATCTGTTTAATGCCGTTGATTGTGTGGAAATGTACACAATTTATCCTTGATTATTCGCCCCCTCCGCTAGAAGGGTTTACCGGTAGGGTCCTTTACTGATAAAAGATAAGCTTTCTATAAATTATGGACGTAAGACCGACTTCTGCGTTCTGAAATATGAGTACATTGATTTCTGATTTCTGAAAACCGTTTCTATTTTCTGACAGTTCTGTATACGTCTACATCATTTTCTATTATAAACCACTTCCTATGGAATTTATAACTTCATGTGCAATAGTATCTGTTTTGCTGAGTTATATTTCGCATACATGTTTTACTATATATCTGTATGTACCTTGCTGGGCCTCAGTTCACTATTTTCTATTTTTTTCCTCCAGATGAGACTATAGAATTCGTGACTGACGAGCAGGAGTAACTAGAGCTCCGTCTAAGAGATTCTAAGGATTCCAAAGCATACTTTGGGAGTTACCACGGAAGAAGCAGTGGATCTAATGATCTAATTAGAATAGATGTATTTTTGAAATTGAAACCTTGTGCCTATGTGTGCATGAATGAATTTTATGGGAATGAGTTTAAATGCTTTGACAGGTTATTAGATTTACTTCCGCTACATGTTTTATGGATAATGTGTATGGGTCCTAGATGGCATCTATGATCCTGTGTTATAAATGATGGAATAAAAAAAATATCCATTCCATCACAAAAAGAGTGATCTAAATTGCAATTACGATTATAAGTTTTAAATTATCGGATGAATTACAAAAGAAGTAATAGAACTAATATGATGGTGCTTACAAGTTATATAACGAGGTGTGTGCTAAGTATAGATGACATATTAGGCCACACCTGGAGAGTTATTAAGCTAATGAGGAATTTTGAGGAAACTGTTAAAGAGAAGATTTACCTATCTAATTGACGAATACATATGCTGTTGAGGTTGTGCCGATATCAGAAATGATCTTATGGATTCAAGTATAATCGATGAGAATATTTGGTAAACTTTGAAATAATCAGAAGTTAATGATTTGATGATTAAGAGTTTTTGAGATTAAGATATTTATAAGGTAGGTGAAGGGTCACCATGAACCGGTTCCACTTTCAGAATAGTGCGGTTATGAAAATTGAGTGGTCTAATTTGGGATAAGTAAATTAACTTGACAATGGAATATTAAGTTGCTAAATGTTAAGGTTTAAATGGTAATTGGGGACTGTCCTGAAATTTTGGAAGGATTGTCTTAGTAGTGTTTTTATGCTAGTTAAATATCTTGAAATTGTGGATATTGTTTTTGTGATATTAACCTCTTCAGGATCTTTTGAGTTATGCAAATCCTTTCAGAAATTGACATGGCTCTCGAGAATACTTTTGTGAATTGTCCCAAGAGAGTACGATGCCCTATAGTGGCACACTTCAGATTCATTAATTTAATCGAATTAAGAATAGGCGTTCAGTCTAATTAGACAATGGACTGCTCTTTTTAAAGTCGGTAGGTGGCTGTTCAAAAATCCGGCTATGAAAGTCTTGAGGAACATAGGTATGTGAAGGGAAAGGCCAAACCAATCTATTTTAATGGGCAATTTAGAGGAAATTGAAATTAGAATTAGTCTCTAAGGAATTGTATGAAATTGGAAGAGTATCAGTTAGGTGCCATTGAGGATGCTTTGAGACCTCCAGAAAGTAAGATTAATTAATGGGTTGAGTAAGTTAATGTCCTCGAAAAAGATCGGATTTCATTATTGTGACGGACCTGATTATTCTCCATCAAATAACCTTCGTCATTGGTAACATAAACCAAAGTCCATAATTAATACTTATGGATTCTACAGAAATTTGGATAGAGTTCCCTCTGCAACTGGACGAAAACATAAAAAATACAACCTGTATAAAAAATATCCTGTACAAGCACACATCTAACAAAATAATTAACGCAAAGCCTACAACACAACACACAGGATCACAACATCTGTCATATCATCCATTGCTCCAATATGGTCCTTCTATCTACCGTATTAGATCTAGATAGATGCCATCTAAAATAAAACAAGGCTCAAAATATCAACATAAATGCGGAAGCATAACTAGAGCATCAAAAACCTGCGGAAGCGTAACAAAACCATAAAATAATAACAAGCCATCACCATCCATGAGTGGCTGTTACATTCTATTACAACCATATGACCAAATCTTCAATGCACATGACATCCAGCTAACCTCTTCAAACAAGTCCCTCTTCGTGCTCTAACTAATCCGGCGCCGGCTAAGTGTTCTCATCTGGAAGAAAAAACAGCAAGAGTGAGCATACAACTCAGCAAATGTAATCATAACACACTACTCACAATAGAAAGCAATGGAGGCAATAACTGGAAGGGGGAAAACATGAAATCTCAACAATTATGAATCATCAGAGGGAACAGGAGACATCTGGAATCATTGGATTGTCACGATTACATCAGTTATGCATTAATCATTTTTATTATTATACCATCTTTGCGGACCCGGGCTAGTAGGCCGTACTAACCAACGATACGAGAGAACGAGGAAAGGAATGTGTTTCCTACACATTCTAAAGCCACGGCTACTGTGAGGTTCCGGATCTAAAAACTTGATAATAAGGTGCTTAGTAGGATAAGGATCAATACTAGGCCTATGAAACGAATAATGTAAGGCACCAAGTGGCGCCTGCTGTGTGCCATAGAAGCGCTCGAGCGAAAAGGGGTGGAAAAGCCGGAGTGGCCTTAAGGCCAGAGTAGATTGAGAGGACGGAGTGGCCTTAAGGCCGAAGTGGATTGAGAGGACGGAGTGGCCCTAAGGCCAGAGTAGATTGGCAGGCCGGAGTGAATTCAGGACGGAGTAAATTGAAAGGAGAGTTTAGGACGGAGTGAATCAGCAGGCCGGAGTACTTTGTAAAGGAAATAAGACAGAGTAAATTAGCAGGCTGGAGTGCTTTGTAAAGAAAATAGGACGGAGTGAATTAGCAGGACGGAGTGCTTTGTAAAGGAAATGGGACGGAGTAGTTTAGCAGACCAGAGTGAATGGAGAGGAGAATTCAGGACGGAGTGGCCTCACATTTAAAGAAAGCTGGACTGGCCTTACAGGACGGAGTAGAAGAGCAGGCCGGAGTAAAAGAAGTCCCACATCGAAATAAGAAGAAACCATTGAAGCATATATAACACCCAAAGCACCTTACCAATGAGGACGCGTGCGGGCTTTGACGAAGGCCGGAGTGGCCTTGCGACTCTAAAGGACGGAGTGCTTTTTGAGACGGAGTGACATAAGGGATGGAGTAGATTTACTCCTTAAAGCCGGAGTGATATTCAAGAAGGAAATAGTCGGAGTGAAGTAAGAAAGGCATAATGGACATAGTAGATTTACCCACGGAAGCTGAACTGACTTGTGAAACGAAATAGCCAGAGTTGATTCACAAGCCGGAGTTGATTTACGCCTTGAAACCGGAGTGATTTAAGGATGGAGTGATTTGAGGACGAAGTAGCATTATGCTGAAAAAAGAAGCCCAATCCTATCAACAAGGCAAGAAAGGAAGGACGCTGCAAAAAGAGGAATCCAGTCAACAACAGTTGACCGGAAGGAAAGAACGAGAGCCGAAGGAGGAAATTAACTTCGGAATAATCATGGGAACAGGAATAATCATGGAACAGACGACTCTAGAAACCTCCAAAATCTTCAGGAAAGAACGACTCCGTAAAGCCTCCAGAATCTTCGGGAAAGAATGACTCAATCTTCGGGAAAGAACGACTCCGTGAAGCCTCCAGAATCTTCGGGAAAGAACGACTCCGGAACATTCCCGAAATCTCGGGAAGAAACGACGTCAGAATTCTCTGGAAGATTCCTTCCCCCACCTTCTCATCCAACCACCTATAAATACTGATGAGGGGATTGGAAGGAGGAGAGGGGAGAAAGACGAATGGAAAAGAGGTGGAGTGGAACGGGAGAGATAAAGGAAAGAGAAGAAAGGAGAAGATTTCCAAGCCAAACATAAGGAATTTAATGAGCATCCTAGGCAAGTGTTCTCATACTCACTATAGTTAATTTGTGATTTTTAATCGTTCTCTATTAAGTATATTATCATTTTAATATCCACACAAATCATATAAAATGTATAGCCCATGATTAATAATCTATGCGCATCGCTTACAATGAAATGAGCACCGAAGGATTACAAAATGATATTGACTCAATAAGAAAAGAAATGGTAAAGTTCTCTCTCGAATTCAAATTGAATCGTGAAAAGGAATAAGTCCAAAGAAGAATAAGAATCGTATAAGCAATCAAAGGAAATCCACATGACATGTGTGATTACAATGTGAAATGCTTAAATTCCCAAGCAAGTTGAGAAACGAATGCCCAAGTGAAATGAGAAATGAATGAGTAAACGAAGGGAAGTCCACAATGTGATATGCAATGATATGTGAGTGAGGAAACCTTCCAAATGGCGGGAGATACGATACATGAGATACGGTGGACTTTTCCTCAATTGAATATGAAAATAAAATCATGAAACTAGGACCATGGACCTTTAGATGGGTAGTATTCTCTGGCTTGACACGTCCATCACGGTGTAAACCTGAAGAATACTTGGGCCACGTATTCTGATCGCTTGTGTGTAACGGGTGGTGTCCGTGTCACGCCTTAGGATACTATTGTGGAAGAACGAGGACTGCCCTGGTACCCTGAGGGAATGGGGTGATTTACGGCACGATGTGCACGACCCCCCGGATGGGTCATAAAAGATAATCCCTCACGGCCGTAGATCATGTGGAGTATCATGATACTTTTCTCGTTCTCTCGCATCATTTGCTAGTACGACATACTCGCCCTGGTCCGCAAAGATTAAAGTAAATTGAGAAAGTATGTTCAAATGGTAACTAAAGGTTCCAAAACATGATGAATGAAAAATCGATACCTCCAAAGGAAGTCTCATTGTATTTCATGTTTCTTCACAATTTGAGAGTGACATATGATTTCACTTGCTGAGTTGTACGCTCACGCTTGCTATTTTCTCCTCTCAGGTGATAGTGATAAAATGGCCCCTGAATAAGTAGAACAAGATAAGGGATCTGCTTAAGCAAAGTCGAATGTCAAAAGCCTGGAGATTAGTTACGTCCCTGTTAAGCTTCCGTAGGTAACTAAGTATTTAGTTCTACTTCCGCATTTCATTTGGGTATATAGAGAACTTGTGGCATCTCTCTTGAGCTAACGTGGTATTTAAATATACTATGCTAGAGCCACAAATTTTATGTGGCTTTTGGATCATGTGATATGTTGGAATTGTGATACTTATATTATATTGATTTATTGACGGAGGGGTTAATGAGAAGGATATATAGAGAACTTGTGGCATCTCTCTTCAGCTAATGTGGTATTTAAATATACTATGCTAGAGCCACGAATTTTATGTGGCTTTTGGATCCTGTGATATGTTAGAATTATGATACTTATATTATATTGATTTATTGACGGAGTGGTTAATGAGAAGAAAAATAACCCGGTCTGTCACAATTGGTATCAGAGAGAAAGAGAGATGCCTTAGGCTTGATCTGAATCATATGCGGAAGCTTAGATTAGATTAAGATTGATTAACTAAGTGAGTAAAGGAATTTGATGACTAAGTCAATCTAGGTAGTTTTGATTACCCCAGCACCAATGACTTAGGCTAGCGCAAAAATTTGAAGTGGTGACTTAGTTTGAGGATGGTATAGAGACGCCTTAATGTTGCAATTTGATCAGTATTATTTGGGTTCCTAAATTAATCAATGTTGATTCAAGGCCTGATTAACCAATCTTAGTTTAAGGTCTACGTTTGATCGGCTCTTGGTTAAAGGTCAATCTAGCAAGTATCATGAATAGGGTGGAGCCATCGGCTCGAGATTGGTATGACTGGAATAAATTTTGGGTTTATTAAGCTCTAGGTTGACAATTCCTAAATGTTTTGAAACTACTAAAGTTGAAAATACCAAAGTATTTGGACTTTGGACAGTCTAGATTCTATTAAGGACAAGATATGGATCTTATGTGGATTTTAAGACTTAAGATAATGCTGCAGTAACCCCCATGTCGGGTAGAAGATATGACGTTTTGCCCCAGGCTAGATAAGGAAACATAGTTGACCTCGGTTGGTTGCCATGAGATAGATCCTGGGTCTCGAGGAGTACGAGATAGTATCTTGTGTGTTCATGGAAGCTTTAGAGATGAATGCCTTGTGTAGCATGTTTCTATATGGTTGGTTTAAACGGAAAATTTAGGGATATCCTTATCCATGGACGAATGGTGAAAAGGTTCGATAAGCTCTAAGGCATTAGTTTACGGTATAAAATGTCACCGTTGTGATAGGCAGTAAGGCTCTTGGGTTTAATATTATAATTCCTAAATTTGTTTAATTGAGGATCTAAGTTTGACACAGACGGTATCGAGGTTGTAATATTTTCTTGGGTTTGCAAATCCGATTATTTGGATTGATCTGAACCCTTTTGTGGTACCAAACTTGATGTGACAACATTAATGATTTGGTCAGTAAGTTGTCGGTCGATCCGAATTGTGTTAGTAAGCGTATTATGCCTCGTAATTGGATTCTGTAGTTTTGGGTGTGAACTTGAGTTCGCCACGGTACCAAGTCTTAATCTAATCATATTAGAAGTTCGATGGACGAATTGTCATACTAGGAGGGTTGGATTTGTAAAAGATAACATCCAATAATTTGGTTGATGGATTTCAAGAAAAAGTCTGAATTGATTGAGATATCAAGAAATCGGTGTTGTCTCCCCTGTTGATCATGTAATGAAGGCTCTGCGCTAAGTTCAATCAGTATATGTGGCCACATCCAGTGGTTATTGTGGTTGCTGAGGGTTATGGTCGTTTGACTATTTGATCGAGGATGTTGGTTAATTTATTGTTTGATCGGTAATTCGAGGTCATGACGAATCAATGAGGATCTTAAGCATGACCGTGGCAGTATCGGCTTGGGTATTGTGGTTAAATACTCCAGAACCTTTGAGGTAAATAGATGAACCGATAAGGTTATTCATGAATTTCGAAAAGGGGGTTGCCTAGGAGGTTGAAGATTTGATAAACAAGACCTAGGCGTAGTTTGAGAATTGTTGCAAAAGCTTGATGATCGTTTGGGTCCATAATGTGTAACATGTGGATAAATGAAAGTTGTAGTCCCAGCGGTATTCAGGTTAAGGATATAACCACTGTAAAGTTCTAAAACATCGTTTGAGTTTTATAAGTTCATTGGCATTTCATGAATTTCATGAGGTAAGTCTTTTGGACCATATACGGGTCCATATGGAGATGATTTTATCGATGAATTAAAAGAACATAGGGTGCATGTAATTGTTGAGGATTATGCTATAAAGTTGTGAACGGCTCATAATCCGTATGCCCCATTGTGAAAGAAATGCAAGTTTAATGCCTTACTAAGCTTGTGGCCCCTTGGTAGCATGATTTTAAGGTCTATAAGATTTTAAGTGATGGCTAATTAGGAAAACCGATTAATATCATATGGTCACCGTGGGACTAATTGAAATTATTCAATAACTTGACGAGTATTCCTAAAGGATTGCAGTGTCAGTGAGACAATCAGCATGGAGAGCTTTGTAATATCCAGGGAATAAAAAGATATTAAGAAATGATCGTGACATTTGGGTTGACCCCTAATGGGTTCTATAAGGTATAGTGAAATGTAATACTCTTAAGAAAGGTTAAGATTATGCTACTCTCACGTCATGATAGATGGCTACCTTGGAACTAAGTGGGGGAGGAGTTCACAATTAGAGTTGCTCCACGTGTAAGTTGGATTTAGCCAATGAAATTTCCCTCTAGAGAACTTATGATGTTGTCTTTAACGATAATCCTTTAAGGGCCGGAATGATTGTATCGCTGAGGACGATGGTCTTATGATTTTGCATGTAGACAAATTTGTTTAAAAGTTGGGATGGTGAACCTCGGTGTTTTCTTGGGGAGGTTAGCAAACATCAATAGTAACAATTAATGTTGGGAGTTTTTAATATGTCTTTGAGGATAAATTGCTAGTAAGTCCAAATGATTAGGTGATAGAATATCGTGTTCTTAATTGGGAGATAGAAATGTATTCGGATTTGGTTGGCTCGTTGATATGCCAATAAGATCTTGAAGTTACTAAGTAATCAAAATTTTGAGAATTCTGGATAATGATGTAAAGTTATGTCCACTCTTTGGGTGATCGATAAGAATATTGTAATTAAAGGATTAGGAGGAATGATCAGAGTAGCGCAGCGTAAGCGTTGTGGACCTATGGCCCAAAGATTTCTAGATTTTGAGGCCCCTGTGACTGAATTCTTTCGAAGTTCAGAATGAATTAAAGGGAAAGTTCATTGGTCCGTTGGAAGTATCAAATGGAATTGGAAGAATATCCAGCATTATTGTGGGTCGCTTTTGAAATATGGAGGACCGTTATAAAGTCTTCCTTGTATCGATGGTTAAGAAAATCGATATGTGTCCAGGTTGAGCCGTTCGGAGAGGCTAAGGTTTTGTTTTTAATGAGGATTAGAACGATTCAATGCTTGAGGTTTCTAAAATAAGCATTGTCCGAGGAAATGGTTTCAGAATATAAGGAATTCACCTCGGGTTTGGGAATTCGAGGCTCGTTAAATTTCGAGGACGAAATTTTCATAAGTGGGGGAGAATTGTGAGGTTCCGGATCTAAAAACTTGATAATAAGGTGCTTAGTAGGATAAGGATCAATACTAGGCCTATGAAACGAATAATGTAAGGCACCAAGTGGCGCCTGCTGTGCGCCCAAGAAGCGCTCGAGCGAAAAAGGGGCGGAAAAGCCGGAGTGGCCTTAAGGCCGGAGTAGATTGAGAGGACGGAGTGGCCTTAAGGCCGAAGTGGATTGAGAGGATGGAGTGGCCCTAAGGCCGGAGTAGATTGGCAGGCCGGAGTAAATTCAGGACGGAGTGAATTCAGGACGGTGTAAATTGAAAGGAGAGTTTAGGATGGAGTGAATCAGCAAGCCGGAGTGCTTTGTAATGGAAATAAGACGGAGTAAATTAGCAGGCTGGAGTGTTTTGTAAAGGAAATAGGACGGAGTGAATTAGCAGGCCGGAGTGCTTTGTAAAGGAAATGGGACGGAGTAGTTTAGCAGACCGGAGTGGATGGAGAGGAGAATTCAGGACGGAGTGGCCTCACGTTTAAAGAAAACCGGACTGGCCTTACAGGACGGAGTAGAAGAGCAGGCCGGAGTGAAAGAAGTCCCACATCAAAATAAGAAGAAACCATTGAAGCATATATAAGACCCAAAGCTCCTTACCAATGAGGACGCATGTGGGCTTTGACAAAGGCCGGAGTGGCCTTGCGACTCTGAAGGACGGAGTGCTTTTTGAGACGGAGTGACATAAGGGACGGAGTAGATTTACTCCTTAAGGCCGGAGTGATATTCAAGAAGGAAATAGTCGGAGTGAAGTAAGAAAGGCATAATGGAAGGAGTAGATTTACTCACAGAAGCTAGACTGACTTGTGAAACGAAATAGCCAGAGTTGATTCAGAAGCCGGAGTTGATTTACGCCTTGAAACCTGAGTGAGTTGAGGATGGAGTGATTTGAGGCGAAGTAGCATTTGCTGAAAAAAGAAGCCCAATCCTGTTAACAAGGCAAGAAAGGAAGGAGGCTGCAAAAAGAGGAATCCGGTCAACAATAGTTGACCGAAAGAAAAGAACGAGAGCCGAAGGAGGAAATTAACTCTGGAATAATCACGGGAACAGGAATAATCACGGAACAGACGACTCTGGAAACCTCCAGAATCTTCAGGAAAGAACGACTCCGTGAAGCCTCTAGAATCTTCGGGAAAGAATGACTGAATCTTCGGGAAAGAACGACTCCGTGAAGCCTCCAGAATCTTCAGAAAAGAACGACTCTGGAACATTCCCAAAATCTCGGGAAGAAACGACGCCAGAATTCTCTTGAAGATTCCTTCCCCCACCTTCTCATCCCACAGCCTATACATACTGATGAGGGGATTGGAAGGAGGAGAGGGGAGAAAGACGAATGGAAAAGAGGAGGAGTGGAGTGGGAGAGATAAAGGAAAGAGAAGGAAGGAGAAGATTTCTAAGGCAAACATAAGGAATTTAATGAGCATCCTAGGCAAGTGTTCTCTTACTCACTATAGTTAATTTGTGATTTTTAATCATTCTCTATTAAGTATATTATCGTTTTAATATCCACCCAAATCATAAAAATGTATAGCCCATGATTAATAATCTATGTGCATCGCTTACAATGAAATGAGCACCGAAAGATTTCAAAATGATATTGACTCAATGAGAAGAGAAATGCTAAAGTTCTCTCTTGAATTCTGATTGAATCGTGAAAAGGAATAAGTCCAAAGAAGAATAAGAATCGTATAAGCAATCAAAGGAAATCCACATGGCATGTGTGATTACAATGTGAAATGCTTAAGTTCCCAAGCAAGATGAGAAACGAATGCCCAAGTAAAATGAGAAATGAATGAGTAAACGGAGGGAAGTCCACAATGTGATATGCAATGATATGTGAATGGGAAAACCTCCCAAATGGCGGAAGATACGATACATGAGATACGGTGGACTTTTCCTCAACTGAATATAAAAATAAAATCATGAAACTAGGACCATGGACTTTTAGATGGGTAGTATTCTCTGGCTTGACACGTCCATCACGGTATAAACCCGAAGAATACTTGGGCCACGTATTCTGGTTGCTTGTGTGTAACGGGTGGTGTCAGTGTTACGCCTTAGGATACTATTGTGGAAGAACAACGACTGCCCTGGTACCCTGGGAGAATGGGGCAATTTACGGCACGTTGTGCACGACCCCCCGGATGGGTCGTAAAAGATAATCCCTCACGACCTTAGATCATATGGAGTATCATGATCCTTTTCTCGTTCTCTCGCATTGTTTGCTAGTACGACCTATTCGCCCTGGTCCACAAAGATTAAAGTAAATTGAGAAAGTATGTTCAAATGGTAACTAAAGGTTCCAAAACATGATGAATGAAAAATCGATACCTCCAAAGGAAGTCTCATTGTATTTCATGTTTCTTCACAATTTGATAGTGACGTATGATTTCACTTGCTGAGTTGTACGCTCACGCTTGCTATTTTCTCCTCTCAGGTGATAGTGATAAAATGGCCCCTGAATAAGTAGAACAAGATAAGGGATCTGCTTAAGCAAAGTCGAATGCCAAAAGCCTGGAGATTAGTTACATCCCCGTTAAGCCTGCAAAGTATTTAGTTCTACTTTCGCATTTCATTTGGGTATATAGAGAACTTGTGGCATCTCTCTTGAGCTAACGTGGTATTTAAATATACTATGCTAGAGCCACGAATTTTATGTGGCTTTTGGATCCTGTGATATGTTGGAATTATGATACTTATATTATATTGATTTATTGACGGAGGGGTTAATGAGAAGAAAAATAACCTGGTCCGTCACAGCTACATTTTAGGTCTGCAACACTCGACCACTGGTTGCATCCATGCAACAATCCACGAACGAATACATCCCGCAATGTAATGTTCAACCGACACGCCCCACACCCCCGGGGACCAGGGCGATCCTCGTTCTTCCACAGTAATTTCCTAAAGTATACCACAAACATCACCCGCTCCCACGAGCGGCCAGAATACGTGGCCAGGCATTCCTCGGGCTCACACCGCGATGGACATGGTAAGCTAAAGAATACTACCCCTATGAATCATGGCCCTAATTTCAAGGTTAGTTTTAACACTTGGAGAGGAAAATCCATATTTGCCATACACATTCATAACTCGGGAAATCCCATTACCATCACATACGTCTCCATCCGGGAGATTATTCCATCACATTGTACAACGTGGATTCCCTTCCATTTACTTGCTCGATTCTCATGTTTCTAAGGGACTCTTTCCCATTTAGCAATTCAATCTATATTCACGAGGGAGTTTAGAATTCTTACCATCAATGATCACATATCATTTTAGAAGTCTTCGGGACTCATTCCCCTGCTTCCGGCATATGGATACGCATTTCGGAGCTTACATTACATTCAAACGATTAGACATTACTTTCATAATAATTAAACAGGGGCAAAGCATGTAAAAGTTCCATTCAAACTCGGATGAATAGTGCCAGGGACATTTTAGAGCATCCGGACGCCGCAAACAGTTCGATACTTGTGAAATCAGGCATCCGGTTGATACATACGTATAATTGGAACATGGTGATTCATACTTTGAGCTCGAATCAACATTGCACGAAGGTGGAAACATGCAATTCTCCATTTCACATTCGGATGAACAGTGACAGCGGCGTTTTAGAGCGTTCGGACGCCGCGAACGGGTCGATTCTTATCCGATCGGACGTCCGGTCGATATATATGCATACTTAGGACTTGATAATTCATATTTTGGAGTCATTTTGACGTTTATTCGAGGAGGAAACATAGGGACCCAAATAACCTACGGGATTAGGGTTTGGTGGTACCGAAACAAGTTAATCGGATAACGAATCAAACAAATAACTACATATTTATTGAACATAATTCACGGGCTATACATTTTTCACATTTTGGGTGGGTACCGGAACGATAATACCCAATGGAGAACGAGTAAAAATCACAAGAGAATAAATAGTGAGTATGAGAATACTTGCCTCGACGCGCTCTACATTTTCTCCAACTAGCTCGAGCTCAGAATCGGACCTAAAGGCCTCCATTTTCCCCTTTTCTCCTTCGCGAGCTCTTCCTCTCACCGGGATCCCACGGGTGCTGCCGCCGCTCCACCGTGATGCCCAGCCGGCCACG
>JAODPA010125626.1:0-17499 GCA_025585075.1 Nepenthes mirabilis
TAAAAAATCATAATATAACTGTGTTTTTAGGTTGATCCCAGTGCCCGTACGTGGACTTCTTATGAAACATAAAGAAGTCGAT
Organism: Nepenthes mirabilis; assembly: GCA_025585075.1. Lineage (NCBI taxonomy): Eukaryota > Viridiplantae > Streptophyta > Magnoliopsida > Caryophyllales > Nepenthaceae > Nepenthes > Nepenthes mirabilis. Next base: position 83 of record JAODPA010125626.1, read on the forward strand.
TTTCGGCCCATTTTGAGCCCATTTTACTCTGTTTCCAACTGGGCCGAGTCCATAAGATAAAATTGAAAAAAAAAAACTATTTATTTTAGCTAATTTCAACTTTGTCTTCCATACTTCCCCCGTTCTCTGCCTGTGATGCAGACGGAGCTTCAAGGTTGCACTGATCCATTTTGATGGAGAATGTAGGATTTGAGATCCTCCTATGATTCCTATTATTTTTCAAAAGTCAATTCTCTCTCCCCTTGATTTACTAATTTCTCCTTCAGATCTATCTAGCCAAAATCATTTCCAATAAGTTATTTCGCAGAAGAAATCAGACTCATTCATAAGCTGCTGTATTCTATTATTTGTGTGAGTTGTACCAAATTGCTATCGATTTGATCTCATTTGGGATGAATTAGGATTGGACGTTCTCCAATACTAAGTCGCACTCGCTGAGAACAAAGTCAGGCTTCATGAAACTTTCGTCGGCTGATCAATCTGCGTCTCTCGCAGGCACCGGTTACCGAGATGCCGAATTGTTGTTCCGTACAAACCCCATATCAGAGATTCGAAATGTGGAATCGAACACCAGAAAGCAGATCGAGGGCAAGAAGGAAGAGCTACGTCAGTTGATTGGAAACCGGTATCGCGATCTAATCGACTCGGCCGATTCGATTCTGTCCATGAAATCATCATGCGAGTCCATTTCTGCCAACATCTCGAGTATTTCTGATTCTATTTTCTCTCTCTCATCTGAAAGTCCTGGGTTCTCTCTCTTTGCGCCTTTTCCGAACCCTAATAGGAGCAAAATTTACGGTATTGCTTGTCGGGTCAAGTATTTGGTTGATACACCTGAGAATATTTGGGGCTGTTTGGATGAATCGATGTTTCTGGAGGCGGCGGGGCGGTACTTTAGGGCAAAAATGGTTCATCAGAGCTTGAATTTGGCGGGTAATTCTAACAGTGAGGGAGATGGATGGATTTTGTCAAAGAATTTTCCTTTGTTAAACTACCAGTGGCAGATTGTGGAGAGCTTTAGGGCTCAGATTTCGCAGAGAAGTCGTGAGAGGTTGTTGGTGACGGATATGAATGATATTACGAGGCTGCCCATTGGGGCAGTTGCTGATGCCTTGGCAGGGGTCGCTGTTATTGATGAGCTTGATCCTATACATGCTTTTAGCTTGTTATTGGACTCCAGGAAGTCCTGGATTATGCAAAAATTGAATGCTTGTGATCTTGGTAGTGGTAGTGTGGCTAACTTTGACGGGTCTCTTGTCATTTCAGTGTTTCGTGAGGTGATGAAGATAATTCAAGTAACTATTGGGCAAATTGGGGAGCTGTTCTTGCAAGTGTTAAGTGATATGCCTTTATTTTATAAGGTAATTTTGGATTCACCCCCTGCTTCTCAGTTATTCGGTGGAATACCAAATCCAGATGAGGAAGTCAGGTTGTGGAAGAAATTCAGGGATACATTGGAATCGGTGATGGTGACACTCAATCGTGAGTTTATTGCTAAGACTTGTTCTAGGTGGTTGAGAGATTGTGGCATGGAAGTCGTGAATCAGGTTAATGGGAGGAATTTGATGGATACAATAGTGAGTGGGCAAGAGCTTGCTTCAGCAGAGAAGTTGATACGGGAGACAATGGATAGCAAGGATGTTTTGGAAGCAAGCTTGGAGTGGCTCAAGAGAGTCTTTGGTTCAGATATTGAGTTGCCTTGGAGTAGAACTCGGGAACTTATTTTGGAAGAGAATGTGGACCTTTGGGATGATATCTTTGAGGATGCCTTTGTTCGGAGGATGAAAGTGATCATTGACTCTGCATTTGCAGATTTGACAATGGTTGTTAATGTGTCCGAATCAGTCCATGCGATAGGAGGAGCTGCTGATGCTCCGAGTGATTTCAGAGCATACTTAAATAGACCTTCTTCATATGGCGGTGTTTGGTTTGTGGAGTCAAATGTTAAGAAGGATGGGCTGATCCCCAGTGCAAAAGTTTTGCCTGAGGAAAATCATTTTAGCAGTTGTCTTAATGCGTATATTGGACCAGCAGCTAGCCGAATTAGGGATGCAGTAGACAGTTGTTGCGGGAGTGTTCTTGAGGACCTGCTGTGCTTCTTAGAATCTCCAAAGGCTTCTGTGAGGTCGAAGGACCTGGCACCATATTTGCAAAACAAATGCTATGAGAGCTTATCAACTATTCTGATGGATCTAAAGCATGAGGTTGAACAATTACAATCTTCCCTACACAGTGATAACAAGGAAGTTAAGTTTTTGTCGCCAGGGACAATTGTTGAGAGATCCCTTTTCATTGGGCGACTGCTGTTTGCCCTCCAAGACCACTCAAAACACATTCCTGTAGTATTAGGTTCACCAAAGTTATGGGTGAAAGAAACTATGGCTTCAAGTTCAGAGAAGTTACCATCCTTGTTGAGGTATTCTAGATTTTCCATTGACTATCTGGTTTCTGATAGCACTGGGAAGCAATTACTCAAGAGTCCCAGGAGACAAAAATCCTTAGCAGCTGCTGCTTTATTTGGAACAAATGATAGCACGAGTCCAAAACTTGAAGAGCTTACTAGAACTATGAGAGATCTTTGCATTATGGCCCATGGCTTGTGGATTTCATGGGTATCTCACCAACTTTCAGCTACTCTCTCTCAGGATCTCTGGCAAGATGATGGATTATCCGCAATTACTTCTCTGAGAGTAGGTGGCTTTTGCCAAAAGTTTTTACAGTGTGTTTTTAATTGGAATATACTCGTCGGTATTATGCTTTCTGTGCGCTTCCACAATGTTATCTTTGACGAGACCTTTCACTTATCAAAGCACAAACGTCATTAGCTATGGAAGTATATCGTGTAATGGAAGTGTGTGGTAACAGCAGCCTAAATGTTATTCATGTGATATTCCATACTGCCAAAGTTTATAGTCATTTGGCAGAAGGGACAATTCAATGTGTTTTATAGTTCTCGATAGGCTGCTGGAAAGTCTTGCAATTTTTCTGACTAAATTATTTGCCATTGGACAGGGTTGGGAGGATATCACTGTTAAGCAAGAGCAATCTGGTGAGGGTGAATCAGATATGAAAGTATCACTCCCATCCATGCCTTCTTTGTACATTACTTCATTTTTGTTTGGAGCATGCCATGAAATTCATCAAGTTGGAGGTCATGTGCTTGACAAGACTATTCTACGGCAATTTGCATTGAGACTACTGGAAAAGGTATACATCCTATAGGCACGTACAATGTCATTTGATCTGCCATAAAATCTGAGATTTTTTCACTTTTTTTGTTACTGTTGGTAAGCTCTGTAATTTGCTCTTTTATGATTTAGAGGTTGTGAGTTCAATCATTGGGACAACCCCTCTAGAAGGCAGGGTTAAGGTTCTATTATCTCCGATCCTCCCTAGAGCCCACAATGTTAGAGTCCCCTGCACCGGATTGCCCTTTTCTGAATTGTGGATGCTTTTGTATGCTGAAACTTGCAGTTTTGATATATACAATTATTATATTGGGAAATATGGATTTATTGCTGAATTGCTGATTAATGATGTCATTTCACATGGTGATTCGCATCATGCTTGATGTTTGGTTATCTTGGAGACTATCATATTGCCGCCTCTTGGATGAACTAAAGATAGTTAGCGGTCACTTCATATCTTATGGTTATGTACAGACTTCGAATAAGGGGGTAAAGTAGATGGAAAATGTTTATTTTGAGTGAAATTTGGCTCTAATTTTGTATATAGTACATATTTTGATTCCCTAGCTGGTATTTGCACATGGTTCACATGGAAAAATTGAAATATGAGGAACATAACATCTAGATAATCAATAGAAAAAGAAATCAGTTAACATAACCTGGATTTATTTGTTATTTGTCCCTTTATTTTAGGGAGGCCCATTGCACTAAGCTCCCACATCATGAGGCCTGGGAGGGCGAGAATATATAGTCTTACCTCTACATTGTAGTGTGGCTAATTTCAAATTATGAACAGTGACTTCCAGTTCATTATGGAGCAACATTATAATCCAGCCAAGATTCACTGACCTCTATTCATTACTTTATGTGGGAGGAAATTTTACCGAGATGGTTAACATGGAAAATTCAAAGATGGACGTGAGCCCTCTTCTTGAAGACGACAAAATAGCTATAATAGTGCAGATCCTCGACCCTAATGGCATATTGGTGAGTACCACTATTATAAAGTAGCCCATTGTCTCTCTGCACTATATTTACTAAAATTGCCATAGGGTAGCCCCTGGTCCCACAAGTAGCCCATTGTCTCTCTGCACCATAGTTACTATAATTGCGATAGGGTAGCCCCTGGTCTCACAAGAGATGCCTCTAAAGACACCTAAAACTGAAGCCCCAGGAGATGACACAAACATTAAATTGATTTGTATCTGCATAAAACTTCCAGACAATAGAAAAGGGGAACAGAAAGAATATGCTAGCTGGATTTATTTTTCTATTATTCAGCCAAAAAATTACCAAGAAAGTGACAGGAGAAAATACAAAGATGGAGAACGAGTCTCCTCTTGAAGACAAGGAGAAAATTGCAATAAAATGGCCACTGATCCCTTTGCATATCAGTAAATAATATTCTCCTAAATAAACCTGAAATTAAAGCCCATGGAGATGACATAGAATTGACTCTATCTCGAAGTTTTATTGAAAGCCACTTTTCATGGAAAATTTTTTCATTTCTTTCCCTCAACCACCTAAATGATCACAAACCAAGTATATTGAGATGCTTCTCCATTTCTTTGCTTATTCACAAAATCCAAAAATCTTCTCCCTACTGTCCATATAAGTGGAAATCTCACTTCTGGAATAAAGTGTCTCGATTTGAGTCAGTACAAAGAATCATGGAGATGTTCTGACTAAGATTTGAAATTTAAGAGAAAATCTAGATAAAATTTTGAAAGTGAAAAATCCCAAGAAAATTTTGAACCGGAAAAATTTGACTTTTAAGATGTGATGTGTGATGTTTTCAAAATTTTTCTCATATCGAGTATGAGAAATTTCAGAGTTTCAGATGAAATTGTTCTTTTAGTTTGTTGTTGCTTTCTTTTATTGACTTAGTGGGAAAGGCTTACGTTGGTTTGGTTTAGCTACTTTCCTTTATGAAGCTTTTTTCTGAATTGACCCTCCACTATTCTGTGGCTGGTATGTTATATTTCTTGTTTCTTAAAGATTCATTTGGTGGGACAAACTTTATACTAATTCTTGGCTAATTCTATTGAGTTAATTACTCAAAGTGTGTTTGGTTATAGGAATGAAATGAAATGAAATGAGAATAGTATATGCATTACCAGGAAATAAGGTGAGAATGGAATATGTATTACTTGTGAATAGACATTACATTGCTTGGTGTGTGAGGGGAATAAATATTCCGCCCAAGGATCATGTTTTGATAAGTTGGAATAATTATTCTAGATGGCCAGGTGGGAATATTTGTTTGCTGATCTCCTTGAATAAGTAAATGCCACTTCCCATTTGGTGGTAGATATTCCCACCCGGAAATTCCAACTGAGAGAGGGAATAACAATTCTCAAAGAATAAGCATTCTGGGATCACTATTTCTTGCTTATTCTATCCAACCAACTGCACTGGAACAGGGTTTTGTAACATTCTCAGTTTCTAGTTTTGGTTTTCCAACCAAAAGCCACTTATGTTTTTGAATTTGTGAGAATTATTTCCTCATAAAAAGAAAAGAAAAGTGGGAAGGCATCTCTAACAAAATTGAATTAGGCTCTTATTCAGGTTACCATAAAACAAAAGCCTAGGTCGGTGTGGAAGAAGGCAAAAACGAGAGCTTATTTTAGAGTAAGGCAGAAACAATAGCTAGCCTCAAACCGTGGAAGACATTTGTAGGGGAATGGGTCGAGTAAAGTCCCCTAGTGCCAGAAAATGAAAGAGAGCTTTACATAGCGATTTTTGTTTTGTTTTGTTTTTTTTTTTTTTTGTATTGGTTTTTTTCTTAGTGATTCGATTTATTTCCCTTTGAATATTTCACAGTTTTCTTATTTCGCACCTATAGTTTCATTGCCTCGACTACAAAGCTATGTCCTTCTATTGGAGTGAATTGGATGATCGAGCTGTTTCTCATCACTTCTTCTCCTCTTTCTCGTTTTCAAATATGAACCTTGAGTCATACACTCTTTTAGTCTTTAAGATGCAGAACCTGGGAGCTTCCTCTTCGAAGTAGAGGTAAATGTCTTGTGGGGACTTGGAAGGTGCCGAGGTATTAAAAGAAAAGGGTTGATAGTCCTACCTACTGGGCTTTTGCAAATTTATTTTTCCCTTTTTAGGTCGTGAAATCACGTGCTTTTTCCCAATGATATAACTTCAATTCTTCATTCTTCTGCATTTGAAGCATTTTTCAAAAAAGGAGTTCAAGAAATAATTGGAACATTTTAAATATGGTTGTCGCCTGAACCCCTGTAGATCACCTTCTTCATGTCCTCAGTCCACCGGCACCAAACAAAATCCCCTATTACCATTCTTTCTTATGTTTTATTTATGTACTTTTTATTATTCTGTGTTATAATTATCACTGAGAAAGGGGAACTACTTGATGTTTCTGTTGCATTGCATATTGGAACTGCTGACCTCACCATCTAAACCAGCACATGGATTTTTTTTTTTATTTTTTTATTTTTGCTATTAACTATTGTCGAATTAACTAGACAGACACCCATCCATTATAAAATCTCTACCTGCAGCATTCTCCTTTTCCCTCTCTCACCTCATCCATCCTTCCTCCACTGCCAGCTGAATCATCCAGTTTCTCACTTGAACCAGCAGTCTATAATTTACATTTGATGACATAGAAATTGAAGCAGTTCAGCTGTTGCAAGAATTGAACTAGTTATAGCCAGGGATTTGTCAGATGCAGCCTGCACTCTTGGGAAGCTGTAATTTGATTGTATTGTTAATTATATAAAGCACAGAAAAGGTTAATTAATAAAGAAGGCTGCACAAACATAATGAAGGAAAAATTCTTGCTTCTAACCACACATGCATGTATAGACCACTGCTTACATCGATGCTCTTTGGTTTTGTAACTTACTAGTGGATCATAGATTTAGATACCAGTCACGAGATATATTTTTTACCATTATAATATGGCCATGACACTGCGATGACCCTTACATTAGCTAACCATACACTCACTACATAGTAACACAGCTTTTTAAAATTGTGAAGTGAATTTTGTGTTTAATGAAGATGGATGAATTTTTTCTTCTTCTTTGTAATAAGTAATTTTCATTCTCTTTTAGGTTGTACCTGTAATTTTTAGTATGTATTGTATGTTATATAAAGGAGTTGCTCTCTGTGGCATCGGTCAAATGACTTTCAGTTGCACTTGGAATAGCAGTAATGTTTAATGGCCTATTTAATCTGCTTATATGTAGTTTATTGTTATCCTTCATATGGAGTACTTACATTCAGGTTATTGGTATCTATGGCGATTTCATCACGAACCGTGGAGGTCAAGTGTCAGAAAAAGGAGTTCTGCAAGTTTTGTTAGACTTGAGATTCGTTGCAGATATTCTTTCTGGTGGTGATTCCAGCACAAATGAAGGGTTATCAAAAATGCCAATGACGAAGTATTCTTTCAGAAGGAAGCAGGATCAGAATAAGAGTAAATCAGTCATCAGAGATCGTGTTGATGAGTTGGTCAATCATTTTGCACAGAGGCTGGATCCAATTGACTGGCTAACGTAAGAATTTATAACTGGTTTGTGTGTATTCAGTCTTAGGGAGTATTTTGATGTCTTTGAGGTTGGAGACTCTTCCTGATATTCTTGCTATCAATTTGGTTGTTGGACATGTACCTGCATTGGACTGAAACATTTTTAAAATAAAATTAAATTGACAAAGTGCATGCAGTGGCGATATCATTACTTGTTTGTACTAAGCTGTGTGGCTCCATAAATAGAATACATGTCATTTTTATGTAATTGTGTTCAACAGGATCCTTTCTCTCATAAAAGTAGTCAAAGAACAGGATCACTTGTGGATCTTGATTTTTGTGGTACTAACATGACACATGTTTGTTAAATTTTATTTTTATGGGCGCTTTTAGTCTGTGTTGATCATACACTCTCGCATTGTTTACTTGTCTAGTCCATTTGTTTTGTGGCTAGCTTGGTTGCTTTGTCAGTGAATAGGAGTGGACTTCACAACTGATCGGGAGAAAGAGCAAAAGATGTGAAAGATGGATTGTTATCCCGATCTAAAAATGAATCACTAGTAGATCTTAATCTTTAATTTACTGTGGATTCTTCTCTGTGATTTTGTTTCTCTTTTGGTGTCATAAGTGCATTATGTAATTATAATCACAAAGAGGATACTTCTCCTTTCTTTTCTTCAAATCTCACCCTTTTATGCCAACACATTGTAGGTATGAGCCATACCTTTGGGAGAATGAGAGGCAGTCCTACCTGAGGTATGCGGTCCTCTTTGGTTTCTTCGTGCAACTTAATCGGATGTACACAGACATTGTGCAGAGACTACCGACCAATTCAGAGTCAAATATAATGAGATGCTCCACAGTTCCTCGCTTTAAATACCTCCCCATCAGGTTGATATACTTTGTTATCTGATACATTTGCTTCCCTGAATTTCATCTGCAGCTAATAAACTATCTTTGTTTCCTATCCTAATCATCCCTATGTGGACCTGAATTTTCTTGTAACACTTTGAATGATTTATGCAATCGACACCCTAACTGTTGGTGATTTGTAGTGCCCCGGCATTATCCTCAAGGAGTGCAACTAAGGCACCTATCCGCACATCTTCTGATGATATCTCAATGAGAAGCCCATGGAAAGCCTATGCAAATGGAGACCCCTCTCAGAAGATTGATTTTGATGGCAATTCTACTGGTAGTGTAGCAGCTCCATTCTTGAAATCTTTCATGCAGGTAACTGTCTTGAAATAGCCAATATTGGTCCACTCTTTTTCCTTTATTATAATTATATATTCAGCATCCTAGTAAACATTCCGTTTTAGGATAGAAGCAACACCTGGATGAGTACATTAGTATTAAGCCAAACATGTTTGTATGACAGTGATCTCATCTGTGGTTCTTCCTGGAAAAAGTATTATTTTCATGTACTCTCTTTGACCCATGTCGAATGTCCTAGTTTTTAAATTACTACACGATCAATTTAGTCTTTGAATCTGCAATTGAAATGGTTGAAAATTAGTTTGATAAATTCAATAAAATGGGACCATCACCACCTTTGTTTCCTTCTAAAAGTTTTTGGCTAGTAAAATATATGGGTAATTTGTGCAACATTGCTCTGATGTATTGCATCTAAAAAGTCTACAATGCCCCTATTAAAATGTTTCTTGTATTGTCTAAGTGTCATGATGGAATTGGAATTGTTAGAGATTTACAATGGTTGTTCACTCATCAGCAGCTCCAAGGCATTAAGAGCCAAAGGCTTTGTTTTTTTTCTCTTCCCCTTGATGTTTACATGATGGATATGGAAACAGAATCCTCTCGTAACTAACATCAAATTTTGGGACCTTACAAGATTGATACAGATTCATTGCTTTGATAGATATTAAGGAAGATTCTGATTTGGTCTTTGTTTGAATTTGGGTAGAACTTTTGATATTTGTGGACTATGGCGTGTTTTACAAAAATATGGATGCCTTGTACGTCAAAACCTGATATCTATGCCATTTCTGGAAAGGCCTGCTTTCTTTGTCCAGAGTGTCTGGACTCCTGACACTTTCAGAGTAAGTTTGCATCAACATAGTTGTCAATTGATAGAAAGGTCAAGGTTCTACTTGAAGTTTTTTAAAAAAAGACACCAATATATTACTAGTGAAATAAAGAAGACACCAATGCTTCATATAGATGACCTTGATGATTCCATTGCTACAGAACAGCACAAGATGAAGTTTTTGGCCTCTCCATTATAGAGCCTTGATATCTAATTGTTTCTAGTTCCTTGACGTAAGTGGCCAGCCTGTCCATAAGGGAGCTCTGATATCTTATTGTTTCGAGTCCCTTGACATGAGATTTTAACATGATGCATGATGTAAAACGATAATAGAACTTTATGTGACTGCCCTTCTTTACCAGATTGACTTTGTACTGATTTCACCACTGTGTGAGCTTTCAGTTGAGGCATTGATTAGTGAAATTTCTATGGATTGATATAGTCTAGCATGCTCTTTTTCCCCAGTAGTCACTTACAGTTGTGTTCCTTTCACCAGGCTGGTAGCAGATTTGGCGAGAGCACGTTTAAGTTGGGTTCTATATTATCAGATGGACAAGTTGGCAGGTTCAGGGACAAGTCAGCTGCTGCAATGTCAACGTTTGGCGAAATCTTACCCGTCCAAGCTGCTGGCCTTCTCTCATCATTTGCTGCTGCTAGATCGGACTCTTAAATGGAGAAACACTGCCACTATCCCATCTTAGAGAGTGCCGCCATTGGAAGAAAGGTCTTGGTATATAAAACAAATGCATGGCGGCCCTTTGAGCTCTGGAGGAGTAGTTTGATGTTGTAATGTGAAGTGGCTCTAATTGGGTAAGAGTGCTGGCAACAGATCATATTGGAGAAGCAAAAGGCTATTTTGATTGGAAATGATTGCCAGTATATTAACCTTGCCAATGAAGGGTGCTTCAAGTCATCTTGAACTAATTGCAGAAGCAGGTAACGTTATTTTGTTCCTTTACAGATGTAAGAAATCATACATGTCTGGATTGGACTTGGATCCTGATTGATTGTGTTACGTTTGAGATAAGAGTGAGCGAGGGGAATTGAACTCTATGAGATCGAATCTCCCATTGTTCGTCAACTCCCATTCTTATCTTATTGAATTAACTGACCAACTTGCTATCGGAACAATTTAATACATCATCTGTTTAGGTAAGTTAAACCATGCCTCAACTGCTTTAAAGATCATTTCTTTTTCACTGCACTGGATCATGTGAAGCTGTAATTTTCAGAGAGATGCTGCTGTCATTTCATTTCATCTTCAATGGGACCAGATTTAGATTTTGTTGTACTCGTCGTCTTCTTGAGACCGAGTTAGCTGAATGATGAAATCATTTGTTTTCTCTTCAATGTATTTTTTCTTGGAATAGAACAATGTAGCAAACTACGAGGTCTTGATGATAAACCCGATGAGAAATACAGTGAATTTTGTGAGGTTTTATTGAGGTGAAATGCTGCATTAATCTGTGATGAAAATGGTTTTGGTTCATAAAAAAGGGAACCTCATGTCATGTACATTTGTCAGGAGAAACACTTCCGCTTTTGTTTGCTTTACTCAGAGATCTTTTAGAAGACCAGTGGCTGTATATATCATACATGCTTGATTTCTATGTCTATTTAGTGTTCATAATTCAACGAGTTACATAGAGATCTGTTTACAATATGAAGATTTGCAGTTGAGCAAAGAGCCCAATCATATTGCACTAATTTTTCTCTACCGGCAAGAGGTATAAGACTTATGCGGAGTCTAGATTTTTCTCCACATGGACGTTTAAACGGCTCTAAAGGCGGTATTGGCTTCTTTCCTTGTGGCTTCACTCAATGTTTGGAAGGTTTGTTCACTTTACTGCAATATCATTCTTTGACAGATTATTTTGCAACATATTTGCCTTAGAAGTTCCTGAGAACTCATGCTCGTATTATAATTGAAAGTTCCTGCCTTGATCCCTGCTTTTTGAGATTGTGTGATTGAAGATGTATATAGGTTCTTTCCTTGCTGCATTCTTCTCCATGCTTTAGAAAGCAATTGTGACTTCCATGGCACTAATTTGGTACTCCAAGTGAAGCTTATTGAAATTTTCAGCCCCTCATGCTGCATTTGCTTGGCAGAAGTGGGAGTACAGGGGGATAAGAAATAATGAATAGTAATTTCTCTCTTATACAAGCATGCATATGGCATTGATTGAATTATTTTAAATCAAGAGGTACTTTCTGCCTCTGCACAGCTTTTCTTTTTTCTGTTTTTTTTTCCAAGTATTTAGTAGGTCCTAAGTAATGCTAAACATGTTGAAAATCTATCTATTTTTCCTCAATTTGCAGGATATATGAAATTATAACATGGTTGGAAATGTCAATATCTGATTTTTCCTAGAGTCAATTGTCACTGATTGGACAAGAATGTTAAATGAATAGCCATTGATACACAACTTGTACATATAAAAACAGTACCGGTACATGAGTGTAGTGTTACCCATAACATTTTTTGCTAAGTAATCAAGGAATGATATCAGAAAGGGAAGAATGTACAAAAATTCAATCCCAAAGAGCTTAGTCTTAGGCAACCCATGCGCATTAAGAGAATTTCTTTTTTCTCTTGTGCTATATCGAGACCAGACTGATGAGTTCAGAGGTATGGCATACCCCGAGCCAACAAAATGGAAAACCCAGCACATTCAAATATTAGAATTGCCAAAGAAAGGCTACTCTAAACTCAAAACTCAATATCAAGATATCAAAAACTATTTTGCTTGAGCTCCATCAGTGATATTTCCATTAGACAGTACAAAGGAAGGCTCTACCTCAAATTGATCTGCTTACAATGCCCCTTCTGTACTTTCAGAGTAATAAGTTCATCACAGATTACACCGACGTTTATCCCAGCAATCCATTCAGCCTCCTCTGGGGTAGTATGATAGAAGAATAAGTTTATTCTGTTGTTTACAAATGTGATAAACTGTAGCCTTCAAGATAAGCCGAATAACAGTTGATTATACGTTGCTGCCTTTCCATTTCCAGGCTGCTGATCTGATACCCCTGCCCTGATCTTCAAAAAGCTACGACTTCCAGACTATCTACCAAAAAAAAGAAAAAAAATCTTCCATACTAAGTTTGCATATGAACACCGAAAAAACAAATCTTCTTCTCGATGGCACAACACTTGCATAGGGGACTATGGGATAGTGGTTATGGCACTCCCACTATAATGGCCATCATATTTATCCAATGGCTAGGATTAGAAATTTAATGGATGAACGGTGAAAATTGAATAATTATTTAAGTAATCTGATATAATCTATACCATTCATCTATTCAACTTCTAATTTTAATCGTTAGATAGATTTGGGAGTCTTCCCACCAAAAGGACCATAGCTCAATTCATGGTGCCGAGTCAATTTCGAATAGCAAGCCAAAACAGAAATGCATGAGATTGTAGTTTATCTTGGAGCACTAGCTTTTTCCCATTGAACTTTACCTGCTTCTGGTTAAAAAACCTCAAATTCACCATGACTTTAATGTAATGGGTTTCGAGGCATCTGCTTTAGCAGTTATATATTACTTGTGCAACTTAGAGTGTGTATTATTACTAGCACGAGAAACCACAATCCTTGCTAAATTAAAAACCTCATTAATCCTTTTGAAACATCAAGAATAATTCATAACAATGGCAGCTACAACATTAATTCTTTTGGGTCCTATTCTTGCCTGTATCGAAAATCTAGAGTCCTCTGATGTTCTAATCCATCATCTTAGTTGACGGAAATCGCAGTGAAATCAGATCTAAAGCTCACTATTTTTGCCGTTGTCTATTATCACATCTTGAAGTCAAATTTCTTATTTTATTTATATATGTATATATTTTTAATACCTGAAACTTTTCAAAATCTAACTTAACCTAAAGTCAGATCAGATGTGAACAAAGCAAATGCAAAACAATAAAGATCCTAACTCACAGCAGGCATAGGACTAAATTTAAACTATCTGTCCGGTTTTCAAATGATAATATAAAATCTAATAAAAATTCAAAAGGAAAATGTCTAACAAAAACCCAAGTCATTGTAATAAACTTGTCTTATCCAAATTATAGAAAATTTTTGGAATGGCAGGTAAAATAAACAAATAATACAGCATTCTCAATATGTAAGTTTCAATACAAATCAATTACGAATTCTGATACAAATCCAAAGTACTACAACCAATTTAGATCATTGAGTCATTTTTTGTACAAACCTGTAAGTTTTCAAAGCATTCCAATCTAAAAAGGTTAAAAATATTTACAAAATATGAGTAGAATGTCCAATAAGTATATATATATATATAACAAATACAGGTTCATAAATTAAAATGAAGAAACTAAAATCAATGTAACAAATACAAAATCTTATATATCAAATATTTCAATATCGAATGTCCAAATGCTAAATGTCCAAATATGATTTCATACACTAAATTTGTATCCTGTATACAAATACCAAATGGTAGTTCAAAGAACAAAATCATCTAAAGGTCCAATATCATAAATCCTAGGTCGATCAAAGCCTGCAATCTGAGAGCTAAACATTTCAATTTATCAAATCAAATACAGATAAAATATTAAAAATTTAAAACATGCTAAATTTTGATAACCAATGTCCTAAAGATTAATTGTAAAGAAAGGTTATACATACTCTCTTTAGGTTAAATTATTACTATTTAGACCTGTGAAAGGGTCATTGATATATTTTTGTCTATAGACGGTGTCAAATGTCACTTTCTTTTATCATCTGTTAATGATAGATATAGNAATAACTAAAACATATTTTCCAAAATATTTATTTTGATTCGGCTGCAATTGCAGACTGAATCAATTATGCAGCCGAAAATTTCATTTTTATTCAAGTATAGAAATTATGAAATATAAATTGCTTTTACCTTGTTTGCAGATTTGAAGATGATATCATACACCTCAAATTTAGCCCAATATCATAAAATAGGAGCGAGGATTATTCGTCCAAAAAAAAAAAAGAGAGTATAATTTTTTATATAAATTACATGTTTGAGTACTTAACGGCAGTGATATTACATGGTGAATCACTAAAACGCTGCATTTGTGAGCAGCAAAACGGGGCACGGGGGGAGGAAGTGATCGGCGGTCAGGCATGGAGGGCAGATACCTCAGAGACAGCTCCGTTGGAGGAAGACAAGGCGGCAATGGGCGGCTCAAACTTGGTGAACAGTCTGTAGGAGGAGATGAGTGTGAGCGCCACATAGCAAGTCACCACCACAAAGCTGATGATCACAGAAGCCATGGCCTTGCGGCAAAAGCCTCCGTAAGAGCTGCAGGCGGCGCTCCACGTGATGGCGTTGTCTCCCTTGTAGACCAGGTACACAACCTCCGCGGACGCCGCCCCTGCCGCCAGGATTAAGTAGGTCAGCAGCTGGTCTAGCAAGAAGAAGGTCCATGCCCTAGACAGGGTGTATGGCCAAGGAACGGCGGCTACTGCGACGGCTGAGAGCAGCGAATAACCAGCACATATGCCGTTTGCATGCACCAGATACCTGAAGAAGACGAAAATCCATTAATCTTTTCCATTCTTTAGGGATGGATTTGTGAGAGAATTCAGCAATCACTAATCCATTCCTTTTTGTATTTTTTCAACGCCATTTCTTTGCTTTTCTCATGTTTTCACCTGTTATGAAAATGAAATTTCTGTAATTATATTCTATTTCAGCTTGAAAAATTCAATATGATCCTGGTTGAAGTTAACCCAGTTGATATTTGATCCCTAGAAGCTTATACTCATACAAATTTGGGTCTTATTTCTTTTTTTTAATCGATTATTAACCTAATAAATAATTTTTTTTAAAAAAAATAAGTAATTTCTTTTTATACATCGACAGAATAAATAACCAAACAAAAGTCATTCTTTTCATTTTATATTAAATATTTCCTTTGATTTTTCAGCTTAAATGTCTATAACCTATTTTTCATACATATATTTATTTAAAATATGTTGAGATTACATTTGAAATTTTCGAAAATTACATTTTTTAAACATAATTAAAATCTATTTTTAAAAATAAAATCAGTTGCATTCAACACAAAATAACAATTAAAAAATAATATGCAACGAGAGGAGCTCAAACTAGTGGACATAGAAGAATAAACGCGAGGCTTCGACCTCCAAATTTGCAGCCGATAAACGGATAATAAATGGAGAGGCAGTGGATTTACTTGAAAGCTCCGAGGTCCGAGTAAGAGAGGGAGCCGAAGTCGTTGGTCTGTGAGTTCTTGAGCATCACCACCAGAGCAGCTACACAGAGCCCCATAGGCAGCAACCGAAGCAGAGTCTCCGCGGTCCGCATGCGGCCGCTTTCGTTTCCCGCCACTTTATGATCGCCGCCGTCTTCAACACCATTCTTTCCCTTCTCCGGCATCTTCTCTGCGCAGGTCCCAGCGATAAACTAACGTTGGTAGGGTTTGAGGAGGATGTGGAGGAGAACAAGGTGGTTGAATATAAAAATGGAGCAGTCAATGTGAGGTGGGTGGGAGCATTCACTGATCTCTCGGCTAAACACCACACATTTCAAAGTGCATGGGGGAGTTGCTCTCTGATGAAAAATGCTCTGACAACACCCAATAAATTTCATTAAAATATTTCTAAATGAGGCACCATTTTACTTATTTATTTATTTTTTAATATAAATTTAATAATACAAATACGTAAAAATTTTTTTTTTTATATCACTCAAGCATATCTTCAAAATATCCAAATAATATATACAGGCGTTATCTTTGTGGAACCAGGGGCATAGACTTAGATGAACAAAAAAAACTTTTAGTATCATTTTACACTTATTTTATTAAATATTTATTAAAAACATATTTAATTTTCCACAAACAATTATTTTTATTTTCCAGATTTTTTAGTAGTTATACTTGTCAATCATAATATATTGTTCACCGGCTCGCTCTGAAGTCTGAAATCAACGGAATGTAAAGCAGGGTTTCGTACTATCACACAGGAAAAGAAGCGAAAAAAGAAACGAGGGACCGATTCACTGCGAGACATTCCGCCGGACTGAGAAATTCTCCCGAACCCATCATGGAGTTTTCATCCAATCTCCTGCGTCTACAACAAATCCCTGAAATCTTAGAGCCCCAACTCAATTAAAAGAATCATTGCCGAGATCATCATTCCTCTAACCATGAAACGCAAGAAATGGTCAGAGCTTGAAGAACACGCCCTGCTGACCAAATACTCTGAGCTCCTGACATCAGGAACTCTGTCCAAGCTAAAGACGAGAGAGAAAAAATTCAAGCCCATTGCCGACCATGTCAACTCCGTTCACCACCTCCAAGACCCTATCAACTACCCGTTCAAGTGGTCGTGGCGGGATGTATCGATTAAGATTCAAAACATGAGGCACCAGTACTTGGGCGTGAAGCAGAAGATTAGGGTTTCGGATGGTGAGTTCAATTGGAAGGATGGTGAGAACCACTGGGAGAATTTCTTGAAGTATAAGGAAGTGTTTGGTGATGTAGAGCTTGAGGTGAAGGACAACAGGGTGGCTAATGGTGGTGATTGTGGTGATGCTGATTTCTTTGAGGGTAATAGGGGTTTTGAGGCTAACGGGGATGATAGGTATGGGTTAGGGCTAGGGTTCGGGATTGATAGCGAGGATTTGGAGGAAGATGGTG
>JAODPA010125637.1:0-17496 GCA_025585075.1 Nepenthes mirabilis
ACAAAGAAAAAATTACGGGATAAATTTTAAATAAATTCACAATAATAATAATATTACCGGTTATAAATAATCCATTCCAGAATTCCTTCACTATAATCCCAAGTGAATAATTGTTGATTATAACCCAACAACCCACAAAAAAATATAACGAGAAATAAGAGTAATCAAATGAAATACGTTTTGAAAAATCACTCTAGAACAATGTATCCAACCTTAGTGAAAAATAAAAAGTCAAATATCAATCAGATGTCGAATATCTTCCTCTTCTTTCTTTTTCTCTTTTCTTTCTGTGTGGCGCTCATTATATGAAAAATTGATTTTGGAATACCCTAAAAACATGTCAGGCACATTTTATATTGCAAGTTGCGCTCGAACACCGATCAGGCATGTCTCGGGTACGGAAGCCACTATCTTTGCTGCTCGAACATCCTTCAAGTACACCTCGGGCAAGGGTATCCCTGGGTTTGGCACTCGAGTGGTGGTTATGAGTGCTTCACATGGGAGAATAATGCAATCCTCGCATAAATATCGTACAACTCTTTGAACAAATTTCCTTTCACAATCTTATGGGAGATACTTTTCCTTTTGTCGATAACCATCTTTACTTGTCCTTCAATAACTTTCCCTCCAATGGAATCCCGTCATTGACCTCCAAAAGTTTGAATGATACCCTCTTCCACCCTACTAAACCTGGAGTATTTCTACTCTTCTTCGGCTTCTCTTTTGCAGTAGAATAACTTCCCCTTGCACTCCTTCTCAACCTCCTTTTTCCACCACCTTAACTAATACCCTCGTTGGTCACCTTTGCGTTATCCTTGACAATCGAAACTTTTATCAAGTATCGGTTTAATTACTTACTTCTTCTTATCACAATCATGGCACCTTTGCTAAGTTTCCACTAGTTTTTTCTGAACACAATGTAAAAACCTTTTTCATCAAACTTTTCAATTGAAATTATATTTAATTACAAATTTGGAGCATGTCGCTCACCTTTTAACGCAAATTTCGTCTCGTTACTTGTCAGCAAGCTAACATCTCCTATGCCAACAACCATCGACAAACCATCGCTACCTATCTTCAATACCCCATAATCCCTGAAAGTATAGGTGGTGAAAAGGGACTTTTTTGATATCACATAATATAAGAAACCACTATCTGTCACTCAATTAGTCTCCTGGCTCGAAAAGCTGTGTCTTTCCCATATGGACAATTAAAATGTGTTTGTAAAAAGTAATAGAGGCCCGATTATTTTCATTGTGATCACTCCTCTATTGATGCTCACATCCACCATTATTCTCCTACTTTCTCTTGAAGTAACTCACTTCATGTGACCCTTTTGACCATAATAGAAGTGCTCAACATCTTAAAACTTGAACTGACCATTACTTCTCTTTTATTTGCCATCTTGGTCTCTCGATCTCCTATATCCCCGATTGCTAATGGATATCAAGAGTCTCGATTCCTCAAAAATTACAATACTTTTCTTTTGCCTTGACTCATTCATAAGTAATAACATTATCTAAATTGAGCATATCTTTTCCAAACAGTAATATTATGATATATAATCATATGAGGCTGGCAAAGAAGCCAACAATATCAACTCCTTATCTTCCTCCTTGATCTTTTTATCAAGTAACAACATTTGTATCGAAATTCAGTTGAGCTCATCAAAGTACTTTATTGAAATTTTTTCCTTCCGACAAACGAAGGCCATAGAATTTCTTCTTTATATGCAACCTCATTATCAAGGATTTGAATTTATATCAACTTTCAAATTTCACCCTGACCTCCGCTTGATCCAAAAAGCCAATTACTTCTTGAAAAGTATTATCCATGAAATACAACTTAATCATATAATTAGTAAAATCTATCATATCTTGCTATTCCTCATCCTTCATACTCTCTGACTTATCCTTATTATTTCGAAATACTTTTATCATTCTTTCCCAAGTTAAAATATTTCTCAGCATTTCTTATCAAAGAATGAAATTATTTTACTTATTAAATTGTTCAATATCAAATGGTAAGCTCATTGATGTTGATACCATCAAATTATAATTTTATAACCTATTCTCTGATATCACTTGTTAGAATTTGACCCCGATATACACAGATCGATACAGTAAAATAAAACTCAAATATTTCGTCAAATGTCAACCATCAAACTCATGAGTATGAGAAATATAATGATACATAATATTTTTAACGTAAAAAAATTATTTTTAACAAATAAAAAAGTTACATGACAAATTCTAAATAAATTTACTATAATAATAATAGTGCCAATTATAAATAACCCATTCCAAAATTTCTTAATTATAATTTTAAGTGAAGAATGATTGATTATAACCCACTCAACATACTCAACAACCCATAAGAAAATGTATAATAAGAAATAAGAGTAATCAAATGAAATACATTTTAGAAAACTATTCTAAAATAACGTACTCAATTTTGACGAAGAACGAAATTCAAATCAGATATCTACCAGATTTCAAACATTTTCCTCTTCTCTCTTTACGTGGTGATCTTTGTGTGAGAAACTGATTTCGGAATACCGTAAAAATGCGTCAGGCATGTTTTCATATTATAAGCAGCACTCGAGCACCGGTCAGGTGCACCTCAAGCTTGGGAGCCACTGTCTTCGATGCTCGGGATTGTGTGCATGCTTCACACACGTGAATATCGTAATTCTTGCACGAATATCGCACGACTTTCCAATAACTATCCATTTATTATGATACGCACAATGAAATAACCAAAACCCAATAATGATGATAATATTTTGATACTTTTTTAGAGTCTTTGAAGTTTGATCGTGTTGTAACTTATAAATTGAAGAAATCAATGCACCCTAATTCAATATAGTTAAGACTCTGGAATAATACAAAGGCATAAAAATATACCAATATTAATACATGTAGCGAATAAGATGGTTCTAGATGTTGGTGATATAGTTAAGACTGTGGAATAATCAAATACAAACATTATCACTACTATCAATAACAAAGTTAGTGCAAAAACAAATATAACGCAGATGTTGGTGATAAAAATATCAAAAACCAAATAATTTCTAAAAAAAATTTAAAATTTCTCATGCTAGACAAATCAAATTACTGATAACAGTCAATTTACTACTCAAGTAACACAAACATAATAACTCATCGCCGACTTACTCCTCTATAGTAGCCCCTATCCAATGACTCCTCGTGTTTGATCCAAACAACAATCTGACACTTTCTGATCTTTTGACAGCACTGGCTCATATGATGGTGCTTGCTTTGCGTTTCAAATGAGACAAGTAGTAGCAGAAGAATTTGAACACCATTTCCAAACACCCCAATAAAAACATCTTAGAAAATGGTGTCTTTTTCTTAAAGTTTGAACGAGGAAGCAAAAGTAGTAATATTTGAAAATCAGGTCAAAAATTAGATCGAATGCCAATGCCTGGAACATAAAATTCTACCATGATCTGTTTTGCCTTAAGAGAGCTTGTTTTAAATCATAAAAACACAAACAAATAAAAATGACTGACATTTAACTCCACAAAGACAACCATTTTATCAAATTGATTGGCTAATATAATAGCTTGTAAGTCTTGCTGTGAACTTTCTCTATCCCTACTACCTCTATATTTTCATGTGTTAAGGTCATTTTATGATTAGTATATTCCGTAATCATATTTAGTTCTGTGTCGATGTTGGGGTGTGTCCATCGAAGTGTTGCATCAGCTTATTTTCAGGGCTATTCGATCCCGGGTTCCAGGAGTATCACGCCTACTGTTCACATGCTATCCGCTTGAGCACCAATTCTAGAAGCCCTGCACCTGTCGTTAACTCGCCATTTGCTCGAGCCCCAATTCTAGTAGCCCCGTGCCTATCATATGCTTGCCATCCGCTCGAGCCCCGATTTTAGTAGCCTCCTGCCTTCCATGCGTTCACCTGGCGCTCAAGCCGAATTCCAGTAACCATCCACTCCAAACTCGCCGCCTTCTCGCACGAGCCCAAATAAGACTTTCTCTTAAAACCCTCGGTGTAGTTGAACTGTGCTCGAGTACCGCGGCAACGGTCATTAATTTTAAACATGTTTTTTGAATTCTCTATAAATTTTTTCTTTATTTCAGTTGCCCTAACTTTTGTTGAGGCATTTTGGAGCGCCCCCTTTGAGAGAAATTTCACTTTTACTCCATTAATCTTGTTCAAAATTAAGAAAACCACAATTACATAATTGTGTTTAATGTGCTAACGGTTTTCTCACCACTTGCTTTTTACCGATTCAACACTGCTACCATTTTATCTTCGTTGGCAACGTAGGTAGTGTGAGAAGGGGATCCAAATGTGTGCAGCAATTCAAACGGTTCATGAGGGAAGATTGACGTGAAAATTGGAAGGAGCTTGGTTCCGTTACCGTGGGCAAATCCAAGAAGTTCATTGGTAGGAATCACAAGATGGGAGTCAGTTGACTAGGTTAGCACGTCGTTACCATTCTATCTATAAGTTGATTTTTATAGTGCATTTATTCCCTAGCCATTGAAGCCTGAATGGTTTTTTTCAATTACCGTGGATATCGAATTGTCCTTCATCACCAAAAATTGTCCATTGATTTTTATTATTTATTGCCTTCATTTATATACTTGTATTACTCATATCATCTAAATATAAATATTCTTTACGTGTATTAAATATTTATTTTCATACTGCTTCTGCTAAATCTTTAAAGGGGTCGAAATATTTTTTGTGCGATTTAGGATGAAACGTCATCTTCAATTGATATCAGAGACTATCTCGTTCCGCGACCCCTGATCTAGATGTATATGAGTGGATCATTCTCCGTTCCTCCCTTCTTTGATGGGAGTAACTATGCGTATTGAAAGGTTCGTATGAGAGCCTTCCTCAAATAGATGAATAAACGAGTATGGGCTAGCACTCAAATGGAGTAGAAACCACCCAAAAGTTCAACCACTAATGAACTAAAAGTTGCCTTTGTAGTCAAAAGAAAAACTTGATACCTATAATTGGAATAATAAAAGATGGCATGCTATTTTTATAGCAATATCTCCCGAAGAGTTTAAATGCATCTCTATATGTGAGACTTTAAAAGATGCATGGGGTATTCTTGAAATCACTCATGGAGGTACCAAACTTGTCAAAAACTCAAAACTATAAATTCTTACAACTAGATTTGAAAAAATTCGAATGAAAAATAATGAAGCATTCAATGAATTCTATACTCAATTAAATGATATTTAAACTCCTCATTTAATTTAGGAGAACGAATTCCTGAATATAGAATAGTTAGAAAAGTTCTTCGACCTCCCCCTGAACGATTTAGACCTAAGGTCACCGCTATCGAAGAAAGTAAATACCTTGATAAAATAAAAATCGAAGAACTTGTAAAATCTCTCCAAACTTATAAGCACACACTTCCGCAGTCAAGAAAAATTAAATTGATTGCTCTAAAATCTGTTAGAAAAAATAGAGACCGTGACGCTGATGAGGAGTCAAATAACGATGAAGAATTTACCCTATTTGTTAGAAATTTTAAAAAATTCTTGAACAAAAATAAATCTTCAGTCGACAAACCAAATGATGATTCAAAAAGATCACTTAAACATGATAAGAAAGATTAACGTGATATTAAAAAATCCAAATCAAAAAATACCCAAAGAGTTCAATGTCACGAGTGTAAAAGTTTTTACCATTATCATGCTGAATGCCCAAATCTTAAATACCAATAAGGTCAAGCCTTAAAAGCTAATACAATCTTGAGCGATGACGATGAAGAAGTTAAAAAATGCACTGAAGATGGCACTGAGTATATAGTTTTTATGACCTCGATATGTGGAAGTAATGAACAATTAGAAGAAACTCATAATCAATCCAATGATTCTGAGAATGAGTTAGAAGCTGGATCTGATGGATTTCAGAAAACATATAATAAACTATTTAGGGAATGCCTAAAAGTAAAGAAAATAAATAAAATTTTAAACAATAAGCTCATCAATTTGGAAAAAGAAAAGGTAGAAGTTATCACCAAATTGAAGAGCACCACTTTTGCACAACATGAACTGGAAATGAAAAATTGCTCCTTAAGCGAAAAAAATTAAATACCTTGAAGTGGAGCTTGAAAACACTAAGAATTATATAAAAAAATTATGAAGTGGAACCCAAAAATTTGATCACATATTGGGACTTGGGAAAGTTACTGAAAATAAAAATGGTTTGGGATATATTGAGAAAATTTTTCAACACGACCCGCAACCTAAGACTATATTTGTTCCCACCATGAAAATCCCACACAAAAATATTAACATATTTAAAATCTCTCAATCGGTGTCTCAACATGCAGAGAAAAGATTTGGCTCAAATCTTGTACCTAATCCATATAGTCAAAAAAGGTCATGAACAAACTTACTAAATTTGTACCTACTTGCCATGGGTGCGACATTATTAGCCATATTTGCCCCTACTGCCCCGTAACGTCACGCCAAAATAATTTTTGGCAAAGCTCAAAGACAAAGTATCTCATTCACTATATTAACCTTTTAAATAATCAAGCGACCAATTTAAACAATATAATGAAACGTGGTAAGAAAATATGGATCAAATAGAGTGAGTTCCATTACCCTTTGGTCATTCGTGACAAAAATGAAGAGTAGTTATTTTAGGGAAAATAGGGGGAGTAGTTCTTGCTTTTCGAGGGAATTTATTATTCTTAGGGGGAGTTCTATTATTATAAGTTACTATACATGATTATCCTCATTATATTTTAAATCATAGAAACACAATCAGATAGAAATGACTAACATTTAACTCCACAAAGATAGCCATTTTATCAAATTGATTGGCTAATATAATACGTTGTAAGTCTTGCTGTGAACTTTCTCTATCCCTACTACCTTTATTTTTTCATGTGTTAGGGTCATTATTATATTAGTATATTTCATGACCATATTGAGTTATGTGTCAATGTTAGGATGTTTTCATCGAAATACTACATCAGCTTATTTTTGTGGTTGTCTGGTTCCGAGTTCAGGAGTATCATACATACTATTCGCCTGCTATCTGCTCGATCTCCGATTCCAGAAGCCTTGTGCTTGCCGTAAGCTCGCCATTTGCTCAAGCCTCGATTTAAGTAGCCTCGTGCCTACCGTACGCTCGTCATCCACTCGAGCCCCGATTCCAGTAGCCCTACGCCTTCTGTGTGCTCACCTAGCGCTCGAGCCTAAATTCCAGTAACAATTCACTTGAAACTTGTCACCTTCTCACTCGAGCCCAAATAAGGTTTTCTCTTGAAACTCTCAGTGTGCTCGTCGCGCGCTCAAGTCGCACTCGAGCACCGCAGCAACAATCATCAATTTTAAACACGTTTTTCGAGCTCTCTATAAATTTTCTCATTATTTCAATTACCCTAACTTTTATTGAGGCATTTTGGAGCGCCCCCTTTGAGAGAAATTCCATTTTTACTCCATTAATCTTGCTTAAAATTGAGAAAACCACAATTACATTATTATATTTAATGTGCTAACGGTTTTCTCACCACTTACTCTTTACCTATTCGACGTTCCTACCCTTTTACCTTCGTTGGCAATGTGGGTAGTGTAAAAAAGGGGATTCGGAGGTATGCGACAATTCAAGCGGTTCGTGAGGAAAGATTGACATGAAGATCGAAAGGTGCTCGATTCCGTTATCGTGGATAAATTCAAGAAATTCCTTGGTAGGGAGTATAAGACGAAAGTAAGTCAGCTAAGTTAACGCGTTGTTATCGCCCAATCTGTAAGTTAATTTTTATAGTACGTTTCTTCCCTAATCGTTAAAATTCAGAGGGTTTTTTTCGATTACCATAGGTATCGAGTTTTTTCTTTATCACCAAAAATTGTCCATTTATTTTTATTGCTTATTGCAATTATTTATATACTCATATTACTCATATTATCTAGATATGAATATTCTGTACATATATTAAATATTTATTTTTGTACTGTTTCCACTAAATTTTTAAAGGGGTCGAAATGTTTTTGTGCGATTTGGGACGAAACGTCCTCTTCATCATGAAATATGTAAGTTACTCTTCCTCCACTAAATGAAAGTGTTAATGTGTAAACTGGACTAATTTGGTGAAAATTATTGATTAATGAAAAACTTTATTAACAATTTAATTTACCACATTGCTTGGAATATGATGATAGGAACTTTGCAATTAAACATTATTTGGTGGGAGCAGTATTAGGATGGATATTTCTGATAAGTTTTCACCAATCACCTGTTAGAAATAGAGAAGAAAATGCATGATCTTGGGAAGAGCAAATGAGATATGTCATAATTGTAATTCTAGGAGTATTTTTTTGGTTCATTAAAAGTTTTATGGGTTTAAATTTGATACGTACCTGGATTCTACTTCGAACAGATTCGGATTCTCTTGGATGGATTGAACCGGTTCTATTCACTGAGTACGAATCCTGTACACCACTAAAGCGAACAAGAGGTCAGCGTTAACGGCGGGATATAATCCTACCGAAAACACTCTAACGCTCAAGTCAGTAAAACAGTCTTCAAGAGGGAAGAAACTGAAATTGAGAGAGAGTTTAGGGAAAGAGTGTTCGATCCAGATGTAAGAGAGACGTGAGGTCTCCTTGAATTTGGGTGGTGGGACGGCAGAGAACGGCTGTAGAGACCCGTTCGTTGCCGTGAAGTTTGATTGTGTTCAAGAGTTTGGCTGCAGAGAGTCAGAGACTGATCCCCAGAATACTTAGGGTTACCCAGAATGAGGATTCTGGGGTTTATTTTATGGCTGGGAGGGTGATCATCCTTCTTTGGAAGGCGTGATCCATTCCGTCTCTGTCTTGGCTAGCTTGCCTTCTGGAGCAGATCCCGGTTGCCAATGTGGGTGTGATCCTTTCCTTCTGAGGAGGCCGACCGCTTTCCAAACTAACGTCCTTCCTATTCAGTACATTGCCGTTGGGTTACCTTGGCAAGCAAGGAATCGGGAAGATTGGCGCTTTCCTTCTTTGAAGGACGCCAATCTTGTTAGCATCCTTTTTGATGTAGATTAAGATCGTGGGAGATGCGTGGAAAGCTGTGGTTGGCCGTTTGGTGAGCGGTGGGCCCAAACGGAGCCGGCCCATCACTGTAGAAAGGCGTCATTTGGGCCCAATGTGCAGGGCGCAGACGGTCAACGTCTGAGTTGACCGTCAGTGTGCCGGCCGCCTTCGTGGAGAATGAAGGGAGAGTGGCTGGCGATCAACTGATGGGCTATGGGCCAGAATGGAATAGGCCCATAACTGTAGCAAAGCCTCTAAAGGCCCAATCAGGCTGGGCAAGGGCGGTCAACATTACGTTGACCGTCCTCGAGCGAGTTGGCCGCCAGGACGGTCAACGCCAACGTTGACCGTCCTGAGCTTTTCAATTCCTGGGCCCGTTTTCTCACTGGGCCGTCAAAAATATTGACTGGTCTTCTTGGGCTTCCGTTGACCTTCCTTTGGGCTAGCCCATTACTGATGTACCCATCAAAATTTGTTAAAAAATCTATAGTAGTCTTTACATAGAATATCAATTTCACAATTTTACCTTCAAAAATATTTTGAAAATTATAAAAAAAAAAAATATGCCATTTAAAACTATTTGTGATATCCGAAAAAGTCAAATCAATGTTGATATTTGGGTATCATATTTTGATAACAATGAAATCTCTTCTTTTTTTGTGACTTTGAGCCAAACTTCAGGTGTGCTGAGAACACATATGCTTCAAATCTTAAGTGATCAAGGATCAATGCAGAGAATGCAGAGCTAGCATGACTACCCATGATGACAACCTCGTCCAAGCAACTAACCCTAAGATTAGTCAATCAAAATACTTTAAAGGTGTTAACATGAGCGCAGAGTAAGAAAGTCATCTAAATTTTGAAAAAGAGAAAGTGTTAAAAAATCAATGTTTAATTATTACTGGCTGCCCAGCCCATCTAATTGAGAGAAGGCATGTATGGCATCCCAACAATGGCACTTGCCTCCTCCGGTGAGACAGTCATCGAAAAAAAATCGATTGGCCACCTCTGAAAGCTCGACGAAGACCATGGAATAGTTACACCTGTTAGTTCTAAAAGCTTGTTTGAATCACAATAAAACACGTAATAGGCAAAGTCAAGCACACGAACAGCACACACAAACAATAAAGACGAGATTTTTACGTGAAAAACTCCCTAGGAAACGAGGGAGAAAAATCACGGGACACGGAGTCCAAAGTTTCCACTATCAATTGTTGGTCGGTTACACAAACCCGGTTACACAAACCCCAAATCAACCAAAAACAGTTTCAACTAATGTGGACAGCCCGTACAAGAAGTATAAAGCATAAGAGAAGAGATGGAACCCGGTAGACAAGCTTCACGGTAGCAAAAGTCTCGTATGTGGGATCACCGAAGGCTGGAAATTGATTGAAAACCCGAACAGAGGCTCAACTCTTCCTCTCCTTCTTTTTCTCTCTCTTTTCTCTCTTTTCTCTTCTCTGGAACGGCGCTCAAAAGTGTTGGAATACCCTAAAAACGAAAGTCGCGCGTTTTATATCGCAGTCGGCCGCTCGAGCGGCTGGCGAGCATCTAGCGAGCGGGCGTCATTCTGGTCCGCCCGCTCGAGCGCCCAGCGAGCATGTGGCGAGCGGCCTTCATTCTGGATTATGTGCTCGAGCCCCCAGCGAGCATGTGGCGAGCGGCCTTCATTCTAGATTATGTGCTCGAGCTCCCAGCGAGCACAAGGCGAGCAGCCGACATACTGAAAGCTTTCTCCATGCGGTGAGGATATGGACCTCCACCCGCCTCATCAATTGGGTATGGGCCCACACGGGAGTGACCCATAACCCAACAAACTTGCCCTCACGACTGTGTGGGGCCATACGCCGTCATCCCGGCGATAGCACAGCAAGTTGCAAGCTTCCCCTTTTGCAATGTCTTGGTCATCATATCTGATCCATTCTCCTCAGTCCCGATCTTTTCCAACACTAACAAACTCGTGTCAATAACATTCCGCACCCATTGATACCTCACATCAATGTGCTTTAATTTGACATGAAAAGATGAGTTCTTGCTAAGATGGATTGCACTTTGACTGTCACCTAACAACACATACCGATTCTGCTTGAGACCAAGTTCCCGAATGAACTTCTTCATCCATAGCATCTCCTTACTTGCCTCAGTAATAGCAATGAATTCTGCTTCAGTAGTAGAAAGAGCAACACATTTCTGCAATTTCGATTGCTAGGAAACAGCTCCTCCTGCAAACATAACTAAGTACCCCGAAGTAGACTTCCGTGAGTCGACATCACCCGCCATATCTGCATCAGTGTATCCAACCAGCAGAGACTCATTGCTTCCAAAGCACAAACACTGCTTGGAAGTTCCTCGAAGATACTTCAGAATCCATTTTACAGCAGACCAATGCTTCTTACCGGGATTTGATAAATAACGACTAACAACTCCCACAGCATAGGCTATATCCGGTCTCGTACATACCATGGCATACATTAGGCTACCTACAGCTGAAGAATAAGGCATACCTTTCATGCGTGCCTTTTTATCTTCAGTAGAGGGACATTGACTAGTGCTTAGCTTGAAGTGATTGGCCAGCGGTGTGCTTACTGATTTTGCCTTCTCCATGTTGAAGCGTTGAAGCACTTTCTCTACGTAGCTCTCTTGTGACATCCATAGCTTTCTTAATTTGCGATCGCGAAAAATTCTAATTCCCAGAATTTGCTTCACCGGTCCCAAATCCTTCATAGCAAAGGATTTCCCAAGTTGTCGCTTCAACTCCGTAATCCGAGAAGTATTACGTCCAACAATCAGCATATCATCCACATAGAGTAGAAGAACAACAAAATCATCCTCTGAGAAAGTTTGAACAAAAACACAATGATCCGATGTCATTTTCTGATAGCCCTGACTGACCATGACAGATTCAAACTTCCTGTACCATTGCCTTGGTGCTTGTTTCAAGCCATACAGACTCTTCTTGAGATGACACACCAAGTTTTCCTTCCCCTTAACAAGGAATCCCTCCGGTTGCTCCATGTATATTTCTTCTTCAAGGTCACCATGAAGAAACGCTGTCCGCACATCCATCTGTTCTACCTCCAGGTCAAGAACAGCAGCCAATCCCAGCACCACTCGAACGGAAGACATCTTCACCACAGGTGCAAAGATCTCGTCGAAGTCAATACCCTTCCGTTGATTGAAGCCCTTCACAACCAATCTTGCTTTGTACCTCGGTTGTGAGCTATTTTCATCTGTCTTCAATCTGAAGACCCACTTGTTCTTCAATGCTCTTCTTCCCTTCGGCAGCCTTGTCAACTCAAAAGTATGATTCTCATGCAGCGATGTCATTTCTTCTTGCATAGCTTCCATCCACTCCGCCTTGTGCTCATCCTCCATAGCTTCCTCGAAGCATTCGGGCTCTCCTCCGTCTGTGAGTAACACATACTCCTCGGCTGACAGACGAGCAGGAGGTCTTCGATCTCTCGTGGATCGTCGGAGTGGAACAGGCTCAATAGACTCTGCAGTGGCAGAAGGAATAGCCTCATCCTCATCACTATCGGGCACTGCAGTCTCGTGATACTCTTCATTTCCAGCATTGCCTTGACTTTCGTTCTGCTGACTAACAGGTGTCGGCAGAAGATCTGATTCACGTGCCCGGCTGTCATCATCCTTAGAGACAAACTCTGAACCTTTGCCGATATCTTCTATAGTCTCGTTCTCAACAAATACAACATCCCTAGATCGAACCAGCTTCTTCTCAATTGGATCATACAAACGATACCCAAATTCATCTTCCCCATAACTGAGAAATATGCACTGTCTAGTCTTTGACTCCAGCTTGGTCCTTTCATCTTTGGGAACGTGAACAAAGGCCTTGCATCCGAATACGCGCAAGTGATCGTAGGATACATCTTTCCCGGTCCATATCTTCTCAGGAACTTCACCATTCAAGGTCCCGTGTGGTGATAAGTTGACAACATGAGCCACGGCCCTCAAGGCTTCCCCCCAAAACGATCCAGGGAGCTTCGCCTCCGAAAGCACACATCGGACTCTCTCCATCAAAGTACCATTCATCCGTTCGGCTACCCCATTCAGTTGCGGTGTCTTCGGTGGAGTCTTTTGATGACGAATTCCATGAGATCGACAATACTCATCAAAAGCTCCGATGTACTCCCCACCATTATCACTTCTGATGCATTTCAATTTCTTCCCCGTTTGTCTCTCAACCAAAGCATGAAAATGCTTGAAGAACATGAGAGCTTGATCCTTCGATTTCAGCGGATACACCCATAATTTTCTAGAACAGTCATCAATAAAAGTGATGAAATAGAGTGCACCTCCAAGAGTCTTCACCTTGAATGGACCACATATGTCGGAGTGGACCAATTCAAGAAGATCCGTCTTCCTTGTAGATGAGTTGCCGTTGAATGAAATCCGTCGTTGCTTTCCAGCCATGCAATGAGAACAAGTCTTCATCTGAGCTGTCTTCACACCCCGAAGATAGTTTTTCTTCGCCAAACAGTTCAGCCCCTTCTCACCCATGTGACTCAACCGACGGTGCCACAAATCTGAAAGCTCCTCATCTCTAGCAACATGCACATCTCCCGCTGTAATCGAAGCTTGCAACATATACAAATTAGAAACTTTTCTGCCCCGAGCCACAACTAGAGACCCTCTAGTCAACTTCCATGCTCCCGCGCAGAAGGTGCTACAAAAACCCTCATCATCAAGCTTATCAGCCGAGATTAAATTCAGTCTAACATCCGGAACATGTCTAACGTCCCTTAACAGCAACTTGGTTCCATTACTTGTGGTGAGACACACATCACCATAGCCAGCAATACGGGACTTAGCTTCATTTCCCATCTTCAACACTCCAAAATCGCCAGGAGTGTATGATGTGAAAAACTCTTTCCTTGACGTGACGTGAAGTGAGGCACCACTGTCCACAACCCAGCTAGTCTCCAGATCTGCCAGATTCACCACCTCATCCTCTTGGCACACTAGCCAAAGATCGGCCCCGGTAACCACAGTAGCTCTTTCTTCCTCCCGAGTCTTATCAGTCCTTTTCTCACCACCTTCAGCATTCTCACGCTTCCATTTGTAGCAGTGCTTCTTGATGTGGCCCTTTTTGCCACAGTGATGGCACTCCAAATTCTGATATCTGGACCGTGACTTGCTGCGTCCTTTTTCTCCTGATTTCTGATAGCGGCTTTTACTTCTTCCCCTGGATTCAGTCACCAGCACCTCAGAATGAGAAGACGATGATGTCCCTTGTGACCGTCTGGACTCGTTCATAAGCAGAGAGGCAATAACTTCGTCCAACTTCAATGTATCCTTGCCGAACAGCAAGGTCGTGACGATGTGATCATAGGTGGCCGGCAAAGAGGCCAGTAGAACCAGTGCCTTGTCCTCCTCATTGATTTTCTCATCAAGAGCAGACATTTGCTCAGTATCCGGTTGAATTCATCCAAGTGCTTCTCAAAGCTCCCTCCTTCTGATAACCGCAAGCCATAGAACTGCTTCCTCACATGCAATCTGGTTGTCAAAGATTTTGACTTGTAGCGGCTCTCCAATTTCTCCCAAATCTCCGCCGGATCAGTTAGGCCAATAACTTCTTGAAGAGTGTTGTCCGCCAGGCACAACTTGATAGCAAAGCCTTCACTGTCCCTTCTCTCGTCAAAATATTTCTCACTCTCTCTTGCCAGAGAATGAAATTCCCCTGTCCGTTGAACTGCTCAATGCCAAAAGGTAGATTCTTCGACGAAGAAGATACCATTGATTCAAATAACTCACAAGACCCAACACAAACCAATATCTCTGATACCACTTGTTAGTTCTAAAAGCTTGTTTGAATCACAATAAAACACGTAATAGGCAAAGTCAAGCACACGAACAGCACACACAAACAATAAAGATGAGATTTTTACGTGGAAAACTCCCTAGGAAACGAGGGAGAAAAACCACGGGATACGGAGTCCAAAGTTTCCATTATCAGTTGT
Organism: Nepenthes mirabilis; assembly: GCA_025585075.1. Taxonomy (NCBI): domain Eukaryota; kingdom Viridiplantae; phylum Streptophyta; class Magnoliopsida; order Caryophyllales; family Nepenthaceae; genus Nepenthes; species Nepenthes mirabilis. Next base: position 15,022 of record JAODPA010125637.1, read on the forward strand.
TGGTCGGTTACACAAACCCGGTTACACAAACCCCAAATCAACCAAAAACAGTTTCAACTAATGTGTACAGCCCGTACAAGAAGTATAAAGCATAAGAGAAGAGATGGAACCCGGTAGACAAGCTTCACGGTAGCAAAAGTCTCGTACGTGGGATCACCGAAGGCTGGAAATTGATTGAAAACCCGAACGGAGGCTCAACTCTTCCTCTCCTTCTTTTTCTCTCTCTTTTCTCTCTTTTCTCTTCTCTGGAACGGCGCTCAAAAGTGTTGGAATACCCTAAAAATGAAAGTCGCGCGTTTTATATCGCAGTCGGCCGCTCGAGCGGCTGGCGAGCATCTAGCGAGCGGGCGTCATTCTGGTCCGCCCGCTCGAGCGCCCAGCAAGCATGTGGCGAGCGGCCTTCATTCTGGATTATGTGCTCGAGCCCCCATCGAGCATGTGGCGAGCGGCCTTCATTCTGGATTATATGCTCGAGCTCCCAGCGAGTACAAGGCGAGCAGCCGACATACTGAAAGCTTTTTCCATACGGTGAGGATATGGACCTCCACCCGCCTCATCAATTGGGTATGGGCCCACACGGGAGTGACACATAACCCAACAACACCAACTCATAGCACCACGGATGCCCAATGCGTCCGACAATGCTTATATGGCATAGTAGCTCCTAAGCCTTCCCTAGAAATTCAAGAGTCCTCATACCTTATGAGGAATTCACAATTTAAGAGATCAAAGCATCCTTATACTATAGAAATATTTACCTACTTCATACTTCAAGTAAATCCTTATTGTTCTTTGAAACAAAATTTTCCATCTCTAAGAAATATCTTGTGTTCTTCTAGAGTGGTAAGCTTAACCATGCCACGTATTAATTCCCACATCTTCCCACTTCACTTTGTCATGTCACATAGAGTCTACATCAATAAAACAGCTCAAAAAAATTTGTATCCTAACATACCATATATCTCAATCGGGTCTTATACGTAGTTCAACCCTTTCATCGCTGTTATAATTAGAAGTCTCACTGTACGAGTCTCAGAAACTGATAATCACGTCTTTTCTCGTTTTTTGTCTTGTGCTGAGAGTGAGTTTAATATCTAAAGGATTTTCTCAAGAAAACGACTCGAGCCCATTCATTTGATTATTTGGGTGCTTAAGACCTAAGCTAGGAGATACTTGCATCGATCCCTTTCTTGAGTATTCTTCTTTTTGGGTCGAGCCTCGACTCAATCATGTATTATGATATATATATTTACTCACAAAGATCATACATTAAATAAATTTATATATGTAAAAATAAAAAATAAAGTCATGGCTATAAATCTAATCACTATATTAAAGTTGCCCTTGTTAAATGTTATAGGCTGTATGATTTGATCTATAGTAATCAAGGGTACATTATGGAAATAGATATCCCAAACCATTACAGATAGAGGTGCTTAACAACAGAAAAGATTGAGTGCCAGCGAAGGGGAGGATGGGTGAAATAATTTTAGTGATGGACAAAATCAGTTGGTGATCATATTTTTTAAGTTCAAATTTAGTTTTTTTTTTTCCCCCATTGAATTGATATCTCTTTTTTCTTTTTTTTCATCAAAATAATGAACAATAAAAGAGGCATTTTACTTCATATATTTATTTGAGGTAATTTCACATGTTACACTTGTTTAATTTTTTTTTAAAAAATACCCAAAATATAGCTAGCCCATAACTAGAACTCAAACTATTAATAATTAGATGACTCGACTTAGTGTGTCGTGCCAACTCAACAAGTCGAGTCACGATACACGCCTCTAGTATTACTACTTCTTCATGTTGAAGCAGTGACATACGGATGAAATATATAATATTATTATCCTTATAAAGCCAATTGTCATGTAAAAAGAGGGCGTTGATGCCCCTCGGCTTAACCAATGCTTCTTCTCAAGGACTTCCGACTATGTGACGGATGCCTCTTTTCCATTTGTGAAAATCATGCTTTAGTGTGTGAACTGAAAATGGTAAAGTTTACGATTTAATTGATTTTTTAAATTACACGTATTATTGGATTTAATCTAATGGGTCAAGCCGTGCAGATAACGTGCCACACTAAACTCCAACGGTGCAGTGCCCCTCAATCAATGGTGAACCGATAGCCGAATTAGGATGTGAAACTTTAACACAGAATGGGCTATATGGATGGGAAGTTTCTCACTAGTAAACAAAAATTTGCCTTCCTCTTCTAATTCTACTAGAATCATTAGTGTTTATCTTATAAATAGAAGCAAATTTTAATAAAGTATTAGAAGTGAAACTCAGTTGAAAATTTTGACATTCCCTCAGCCTTATCAATGCATCAATTTTTTATTATTTTTGGAGTATGCCCACATATTTTCTTTCCCAGATAACCCATTGGATTGGACTTACTTTGATAGTTTCCTAATTGTTTTCTCTCTACTTGTTTCATTAATAATATTTTTTGAAAATTATAAAGTAACA
>JAODPA010125648.1:0-17497 GCA_025585075.1 Nepenthes mirabilis
TACTTTAATTTTTTTAATGTTTTAGTATGTCAAAAATTTTTTAAAAAAAAATAATTGAAAGATTGTGATGTTTTTGGTAAATTTTATTTCAATTTCACTTAGTTTTGGAATGAGCAACCAAAGCTTCTGTTATCAACAGCGGAAATGGCCGGAAACTCTCTTCTCGCTTGCGTTGTTTTACCGCTGTGGCTTAGGCTCTGAGCTATGCTACGAAGTTCGAAGAGGAGAGAGAAACGAAAGTGTGAAAGAAAATGCATTACCCAAGCGCATCAACGGCTTATCCACATCCTTTGCTGAATAAAACATCAAATTTCTGTAAAGCAAGGCTTTCAATTCCACATGCTGTAGTTCGAAGTTTAAGTTCCTACGATGAATCCAAAAATTGCAGCAGTTTACCGGTTAGCCGAACGATCGATTTGCCATCTCGTGTCAAATCGCTTACAAGCACTTCAAATCCATTTGTGAAACACTGCCTCAAGCTCCGACGAAGCTCGTCTTATCGCCACACTCATGGTTCTGCACTTATAATTGGCAGTACCCCTATAAGGTTTTTTCTTAACCATTATCTGGGTTGTTTAAATTTCTGGTTGCATTTGAGAATAATCAACTCGGTTCTTTCGTTTCAGTCGATTTCCTGTGTTTTTTTTTGAACATTTTGTTTAGATTCAAATGTTAGAGAAATCGATACTTATCTGTGATGACTAATGACATCTCAATGTCAATTGAGTGAGGATTCTCTTCGCCTGTGTTGGGTTGTGCTATGTATGTGGAATGCTGTCAAGATGTCCAGTCTGTCTTTTTCGTTCCGTTTTCCTTTGCCTCTTTTTCAGGGATGTAAAAGTAGAATTCCCAGCAGCTTTCACTCTAGTTTAATGTTGATTTCCTTCTTCTAGTAAAAGATGTATCAAGTTTTCGAGGTTCCCCCCAGAAAAAAAAAAAAGAAAACAAACAAAAAGTAAAAAAAATAGAAAAAAAAAAAAAAAAAAAAAAAAAACAGATGAAGACTAGTAATATGATAATGATATTGAATACATTAAGTGTAGCATGATGAAACATCCCAACTCCAATGTTTTTTGACTGAAAATTTCGTATACCCTATCAATTCTAATTTTCTTAAGATAACACTAGCTGAGCAAATTTATGTCCTCTTCATTTTTTTGTGGTGAGTTGTGCGATTGTTGGTGACATACTATTCAACCACAAAGTGGTTGGTGACTTGGGGACATTCAATCTAGTAACATGCCCATTCTGCATTTGGTTGCTCCAAATTTGGACATTGAAGCTAGTAATTACTTGTGAATGTTGATGCATGCCATGGTATTTTGAGGGCCTTGCATCAGCTGAACATGTTATTGATTGTGAAAAAGCACGTTTTGGTACTAACGAATTTCGACCCCAAAAATTATAGCGGAAGCAATACATATATAAATATCCGATACACGTAAAGGATATTTATTTCTAAATGTTAACGATACAATAAGCATGCACGAATTAAATAATTAAGAGCAATAAAGATAAAGACTCAATTTTTGGTGACGAAATGAAAACTCGATACCGACGGTATCGAGAAAAACACTCCGGGCTTCAACGGCCAGGGAAGCAATGCACTATGAAAATCAACTTACAGACCGGGTGGTAACGACGCGTTAACCTAGCCGACTTACTCCCGTCACGTGATCCCTACCAAGGAACTCCTTGGATTTGCCCGCGGCAACGGAACCGGGTTTGAATGGAAAAAGAAAAAGAAAAATGGTGAGAAAACTCCTTAGATCATGAAACTCAAGATTTTGTCTTTTGGTTTTCTCAAAAGAGACTAAATCAATGATGCATGAAAGGCTTTTCTCTCAAGTTTGAAGACTTCAAAAATTATCAATTGAGGTTGTGGCGTGCTTAGGGTTTGAAGAAAATAAGGTGTGAATTTATAGAGGAGCCAAAAACGCATTTAAAAATTCTGCCCGTTGGGCCGGCGCTCGAGCGGGGCTCGAGCACGCAGCGAGCGGCCCCCCTACTGGATTTTCGGCTCGAGCGGTTCTCGAGCTCCTGGCGAGCCGGGGACGTTCTGGATTTTAGGCTCGAGCGAGCGGCGAGCTGGAAGGCTTAGGGCGGGCTCGAGCGAATGGAGGGCGGACCGAACGGACTTTAACCCGACAACCTACAACCCGACATCAATACAATAATACATATGGTCACGGAATATGTCAATAAGACAAATATCTCTAACAGATAGGATTCAATTTTCTAGTCGATTTGGATGCACATCTAGTAATATATATGCTACAACAAGGATTTATTTGTACTATGGGATAAAAGAAAAATAAACTATGAATGTCCTCATCCTTGAAAGGCTTGAATGGAAGGTGCCACATGGAAAAACTATGGCTTACTGATGCTATTTTTTTTTTTTTTTTAATTTTTTGTTTTTTGTTTCTTCTCCCTGGCCAGGTTGCATATGTTGTCCATGTTGACTTTGATTATTTGATGGTTGAGGGTATATGGTGGCTATGGCTGGCCCTCCCTTGGTGCCATTTTCAGAATGCATGCGTTCTTTCTAATTTATTAAAAAATGTTGAAACTTCTTGGTCAAATGCACAAGGCAACTATGATTTTTAGCATAAAAGCTCTTGAAAATTATGGTAAATCCCGATTCTATTGTAATGGATTGAGTAACCAATAGCAATTCCCGATAGTTAAAGACATGAGCATTTTTTTTTTTGGTTAAGTAGACATAAGCATAGTTACATTGAATCATTGCTTTAATCTGAGTACCTGTATTGGGCACTTGAACTTGAACTATACCCATGGGGATATCCTTGTATCTGAAATTATTCAAAATATCTATACTTCTTTTGGAAAATAGTTTAGCATGTACTTGGGGACATTCTCATATCAAATACATGCATGAATCCAAGTAGATAGAACACAAGGCTCTATGTTAAATCCATGGATGCATTCTTCGTAGTGGTATGCATCCTGATGTTATTTGTTTTGCTACTTCTGCTTAGGGAAATTTACAAGTTTCATATGTTGAAGCAAGAGAGACAAAATACACTAGTGGATTGCTTATTTTTGCTTGATGGAACTGATGTACCTGAAGGATTGGATGATGGTCTTGTTCGCATAGTGCACGTGAGCTCTACAGTGATGAAAAGGCTTTCTGGGTTACAATCAATGGAGTCAGTTGAGGCCATAGCTCTCATGAGAATTCCTTCCAGTTTTTTGAATTTAAATAATTCCAAACTAGGGGGAGATTGTAAGGGTTGGTTTTCATGCCCTCATCGAATTCTCGTCCTTGAAGGGATTCAGGTTAGTTTCATGCTCACCTTCTGTTGTTTCTTACTCTAGGTGTCTCTACGTTGAAGGTGGTATCTTCTGTCTCCTGCCAGAGTTTCATCTGTGACACTCTCCATCGAAATGGACAGTTTTGATGCAAATGGGGACAAATAATCACATAATGTTGTTGGGTTTCTTGGTTACTCCTTTATGAGTCCTACACTCAATGACATGTCACGTAGTGGTATGCTCTATATTATGTGAGAGTTTGCTCGATTGTTGGCATTTTTTTAGTGATGCATGATGGGTGCATATGCCAGTATGAATAAGAATTCAACGTCTGTTGTGCATCTCATGGGTATACGTGCAAGGGTTCCTATAGTAGTTGCATTGATACACGCATGAAGGTTACATGTGTGTGGAAGTCGCTTAAGGAAGTTTTCTCTTTAACGTTTGAATGCCAACCTCCAATATTCGAACACTAACCACTATACTTTTCTTTCCAAAATAGTTTTGCCCCGTATTTTGAAAGAGAGTGGAGAGAGTGGGGAGAAGCGAAAGGGAATCTTTAGAGAGAGAGAGACTATGAGAGAGTTATCTTGTATGAGAGTGTGATTTATTTAAACACTATAAGCATTGAATTGAGTTAGAAAAACAAAGAAGAGTGAGAGGAGATTTTCGCTGATTCTTGGACATTTAATCATGTTCCTTTTTTCATTATATTTTATTTTCTTATTATTCATTATTTAATTTATCTAAATTTGTGGTAAATTTGATAGTGATTTTGAGAGGGATTAATGGTAACCAAACTCACATTTTATAGTGAAGAGTATTTATCCCGTAGTTTTTTTCTTAGTTGAAAAAGAATTTTTCACGTAAAAATTGTATGCTCATTTTGTTGTATGATTTGTTTCCTGTGAATGTATGTTATCATCTAATTTTCTTTCGAAATTCAAACAAACGGGTTTGGTGGACCATTTCCAACAAATGTTTCTTATTTTTGTATGATAATTTGAGGCTTAAGGCTTTAGTAATATTGTTGTTTTTGAGGAATTTCTGATAATATTATGAAACATAGGTATCAGCTAAGGTCTTTATGCTACAAAAGACAAAGGACCAAATCCTGCCCCACAACTGGGATGAAGAATGGGAAAGCTCTGATAAAATCTTGCTCATCAATGTGGCATAGATTCCTTGGCAATACTGTTATTAGAACCGGTTGCCAGTGTTCAGACCTGAGGACGCAAAGCTTCACAATAGAGTTGAGAACAAATCTCTCTAAAGATTAAAATATCGAATCTCTTTGTTTGGACACGTGAGGAGAGGTGATGACAATATAATGATAATCTTAACAACCATGCAATGACAAATATAAAACAATACGTACGATATTTTCTCATATGAACTCCTTCAACGTAGGATAAAATCACGAGACCTTAGATTCATATAATTCCACTATAAATTATGAGTTTGAATACAATAATTACAAACATATTCATCAGTTTTACTATAATAATGGTAAATTAAGGCAAGTATATCAAGAGATGAAAAACAAAGGACTATTGGTAAAATGTCCAAAGTAACAAGGAGAATAATGTACCTGAGTGTGGCGAAGTCGAAATAAGAATAAGAGTCTAAAAGGATGGTAAGAGTTTTCTCTTTCTTCTCTCATATTCTTTCTCAAGTTGGCTACTAAAAAGGTTGCAAAAGTTCTGTAATAAATGACCTAAAAATGCATATGACTTTTATAGCAGCGTTAGTGCACGTATGCCTGTTGAGTGCACATCATGCATATGAAAACAGTATGTATCATGCTCCTGTGCCTCTTGGTGTGCATCTGCGACACCTATTTTGTTAACTCGTGCTCGTGTTCCATGAATGATACCTATTTTGCCTGTGTGAATGCCCTTTGCTTGAACGAACCTGATGCGAATTTTTATTGAACCATATTGCTTGAGTGAGATTTAAGCGAACATTGTGTAACCCTACCTGACAGTTGTAGATGTTAAAAAATCATATATACAATGGATATATGATTCATAGGGGAATGACCTAGAAAAACTTCTCTTTACAACCATGTGGGGCTATCATCATCTCGACTATCATATGGCATGTTTTAAGCTTTCCTCTTTATATCGCTTTAGTTATCATACTTGACCCATGATCATTGGTCTTAACTTTATCGAGTGTAAGCAACTCCATGTTAACGACATTTCTCAGCCAATGGTATAATATATTAATGTGCTTCGATCCAAAATGGAATGATGAGTTCTTAGAAAAATGAATAGACTTTTGGTTGTTATAAAGTAATACATATTGCTCTTACTTGAAGCCAAGTTTCCGTATAAACTTCCTTGTCCATAAAATTTTCTTATTCGCTTTTGTTATTGCAATGAATTTAGTTTCGGTGGCAGAGAGCATAGTACATTTTTACCGTCTTGATTGTTAAGACAACTCATTCTACAAGCATAACCAGGTATTTTGACGTAAACTTCCAAGAGTCAATATTGCCCGCTATGTCGACATTTGTGAAACTAACCAAAAATGACTTACTAATACCAAAACACAAACACATCTTGGAAGTATCCTAAAGATACCTTAGTATTATTTGATAGCGGACCAATGCTCTTTTTTGGGATTAGAAGGAATTGACTAATGGTTCTAATCACATGAGTTATGTTTGGCATTGTACACACCATTGCAGACATCAAACTTTCGAAGGTCAAGAATAATGAACATGTCTCATGCTAGTCTTCTCATCCTCTGCAAAAGGACTTTGCCGAGTACTTAACTTGAAATGATTGGCAAGTGGAGTACTCACAGGTTTGATTTCTTCATATTGAAACATTGAAGGAACTTTTCAATGTAGCCTTTTTAGAATATCTAAACCCTCTTCGCTTTCCAGTGGTGAATAATTCTTATGCCAAAAATTTGCTTCACCAGCCCTAGATCTTTTATAGCAAAAGACTTCCAAAGTTGCTTATTCAACTTATCAATTTGGGAGGAATTCCACCTCAAAATAAACATGTCATCCATATAAAATAAGAAGATAATAAAGTCCTCTTCTTAGAATTTTTATACAAAAACATAATGATCTGAAGTAGCCTTCTGAAAGCTTTACTCCATCATCGACTCAAACTTCTTGTACCATTGTTTAGGTGCTAGCTTTAGCCGATAAAAACTCGCCTTCAAGTGACATATAAGATGTTCCTTTCCCTTAATTCAAAACCCCATCGGTTGTTTCATATAAATTTCATCCTCAATATCATCATGGAGGAACGCAGTGTGCTCATTTAGTTGCTCAACTTCTAGATCAAGGCTCACAACTAGTCCAAAAACAACTGAAATAGATGACATTTTCCCAACGGGAGAGAGTATCTCCTTAAAGTTGATGGCCTTCCTTTAGTTAAACCCCTTCACTATCAATCTTATTTTATATCTAGGTTGAGGGGGGGGGGGGGGGGTTCTCTTTGGACTTTAAGTGAAAAACCCACTTGTTCTTTAATGCTCTCTTGCCCTTAGGTAATTTGGTGAGTTTAAAGGTATGCTTCTTATGCAAAGACTTCATCTAATTTTACATGGTATCCATCCGCTATGTTTTGTGGTTATCCTCTAAATCTTCATTGAAACATTTAGGTTTTTTGCCATCAGTAAGTAGCATATATTCATTGGCCTATGGGTGTGTGGAAGGACATTAATCTCTCATGGATTGCCGGAGTGGAATGGTCGGTGTAGGCTCGGATGCATCATGATAAACAGCATCATGAGTCTCATCATCAACATCCTCCTCCTCCGCATCAATGGTGGGAATATCATGGTCTTCATTGCTTTCATGATCAACATGAGCATCATCGTCAACTTGAATGGGCATAGGTGTCAAAGGCATGGGATCTGTATTGTAAAGGCGATTGTTGTCATAGGAGATCAACTTCTTTGCTTTACAGACATCCTTGATAGTCCTATCTTCAACGAATATCACATCTATAGACCGTATAAATTTTTATTCTACTAGATTATAAAACAGATAGCCAAAAAATTCATCTTTATCGTAACTGAGAAAAATGCATTGTATTGTCTTTGCATCAAGTTTGGACCTCTTGTCTTTAAGAATATGGACAAGGATTTGCACCCAAATACACGCAAGCAATCATGAGAGACCTTTTTTTTTGAACCACACCTTGTCGGATATTTCCCTATCTAGGGGATTGCTAGGGAAAAGGTTGAAAACATGAGTCATGGCATTCAACTGTTCCCCCTAAAACTGCCTAAAGAGATTTGCCTTCAAAAGTACGCATTGAACTCTCAGTCAACGTCTAATTCATCTTCTTGGCCACACAATTCAATTATGTTGTCTTTGGTAGAGCCTTTTGGTGTCGTATCTCTTGCAAACGACAATATGCATCAAATAGCCGACTTGTACTCTTTTGTTGACACTTCAACGCCTTCCCCATTTACCTTTCAACCAAGGTATGAAATTGTTTGAAAACATCAAGTTCTTGATCCTTTATATTTAAGGGATGCACCCACAATTTCTTGAAGCAATCATCAATAAATATTATGAAATTAATTGTGTTATTGAGAATCTTTATCTTGATAGGACCATATACATTGATATGCACAAGTTCAAGGAGATCTACCATCTTTATCAATGAGTTTTCATGGATTGAAATTATTCGTTGTTTCCCAATCATATAATGAGAACACATCCTTGAATTTGCCTCCTTCAGTCCCAGAAGAAGATTCTTTTTCACTATACAATTGAGCCTCTTTTTGCTCATATAGCTAAGTCGCTTATGCCATAATTCGGAGGACTCATCACTCTTAGCCACATGCATGTTTCCATTTGAGATCGAGCCTTGTAACTCTACGAGTTAGAAAGTTTCTTCGCATGTGCTACCACTAGAGAACCTCTAGTGAGATTTCATAAGTTCTCGTAGAAAGTGTTGCAAAACCTTTCATCATCAAGTTTACCAATTGAAATGAGATTTAACTGGATACTAGGGACGTGCCATACATCCCTTAAAAGCAATGTCGTGTTGATGCTTGTGGTCAAGCTCACTTCATCGCTAGCCATGATCTGAGACAATTTATCATTGTCTATCTTTAACATTCCAAAATTACCGGGAATATAAGATGTAAAAAAATTCCCTTTTAAATGTTACGTGGAGTGATGTACCACTATTGATCACCTAACTTGTTTTGTAATTGGCAACGTTGATTACTTCTTCTTCACACATAATAAGGTTAGATTTGGTAATAACTGATGTTCTCTCATTGTCTTGGAATATCTCGGTCGTCTTCTCGTCTCTCTTTTCATTCTCACATTTTCACTTATAGCAATACTTTTTGAGATGACCTTTCTTCTTCTCACAATAATAGTATTTGAGGTTTTGATACCTCAATCTTAATTTGTTTCGACCTTTCTAACTAGATTTGGGACATCTCTTATTGCCTCTTCTCGTTGACTTTGAAACTGGGCTTTCGAATGCATGGATGTGGAGCCACGAGATCTCCTCCTCATCTCTTTATTGAGGACCGCACCGTTGACTATCTCGAAGGTCACTACACTATTTGGATAGTGTTGGCAATGGTAATTCGAACAACTTCTTATGAATCAGGTAATGTAGTCAATAACCATAAACCTAACAACTCATCTTCAAACTTAATGTCTATGCCATTTAATTGGTTGACGTTACCTTGGAACTCATTGAGATGGTCGGCAATAGAGCCTCCTTCCTGATATTTCATTTGTATTAATTTCATTAAATGATATAACTTGTTACCCATCTTCAAAGTATAAACCATTTCGAACTTATCTCATAGCGTTTTTGCATGCTTTTCATTGTGGATGTATTAATAGATATTGTTGTCGATAAATTGTTGAATGTATCCACAAACTTACTTATGTTTAAAAATCCAATTTTCATCGGATTTTGATTCAGGCTTTTGGGGTAGCAAATATTGAAAGATGCATAATGAACAAGTCTTCATCTTGCTCCTTTAAATGTTAAAGTTTGTGCTATTTAAGCAAATTGTTTGCTATCGCCCTTTATTAATTCAAATTAAAGTTTACATAATAACCCGAATGCTCTACTACCACCTATTGGGACTTGAGGACACAAAGTTTCACAATAGAGCTAAGAACAAGTCTCTCTAAGGATTGAAACACCGATTCCCTTTGTTTGGACACGTGAGGAGAGGTGTTGACAATATAACAATAATCACAGCAACCACGCAATGACAAATATAAGACAATACACACGATATTTTCTTATAGGATGCACTTTAAAGTAGGGTAAAACCATAGGACCTTAAGTCCGTATGAATTCATTATAAATTATGAGTTTAGATATACCAATTATAAACATGTTCTTGAATTTTACCACTATATTAGGAAACCAATGCAAATACAACAAAAGATGAAAAATGGAAGAGGACTATTGATAAAATTCCCAAAGCAACAAGCAGGACAATGTACCTATGTGTGGCGCAAGTTGAAACAGGAATTGGGCCTAAAGGAATGGCAAGAGAGTTCTCTTTTTTCTTTTCTTGCCTTTCCTCTCAAGTTGGCCACCAAAAAGGTTGCAAAAGTTGTGTGATAAGTAACCTAAAAAACAAGTAGGGTTTTTATAGTAGCGCCCATTGGGTGCACATCATGCGCACAAAAATAGTATGTGCCACGCACATGCAACACCAATTTTGTTCACCTCTTGGTCATGTGTGAGCAGTGCCCATTCTGCTTGTAGGAATACCTTTCGTCCAAACAACTCTCGCGAACTTTTATTGAATTTCATCGCTCAAGCGAGCTTTGAGCACATATTGTATGACCCTTGCCTGACAGCCCTACTTGTAAAAAAATCATGTGTACATCAGATGTAGGATTCATGAGGGAATGACCCACGGTTCAGGACTATATTGCATCCATTTTTCTTATTCTATTCATTTTAACAGTGCTCTTGGAATTTCTTATTCATGCATCTCCATAATTCTGTAGAGTTATCAAATCTAACAAACGGTGGTACTTGTTTGCTGCAGGATCCAGGAAACCTTGGTACACTGATTAGATCAGCCATGGCCTTTAAATGGGTAAGAAACCTGTTTTATTGGTCATCCTCTTTGTCTGATGTTCCGTTCGTCTTTGCCGGAGTTCATTATCTCCATTCTAAATAAAAACTCTAGGATAAAGCGCAGGTCACAGCATTAAAGCAGCTTGAAATCATCATTTTTACTCCTTATAATACTGTAGAAAATGCTGTTCCGGTTTGAAAATTCTGATAAATTTGATCCTCATGTCAGAGAACAGAGAGGGACTTAATGTGATGTAGCAACTCTTAACTTGCACCAGCAAAAGATTGAAGGGCTGCACTTTTCTACCTCTATTTCAAAATTTTTTCATACTTTCCAAATAATCTTACAATTCCCTTTTCATCATTGTTTTGTTTCATTTTTTATATTTGCTTATGTAGAACAGGATGGTATCTTTTTGCTTCCTGGTTGCTGTGATCCATTCAACGAAAAGGCACTCAGGGCAAGCAGAGGAGCTTCCTTTCAATTCCCCATAATTTCCGGAAATTGGGTTCATCTTGATGCCATCGGAAACGAATATCATCAAATAAAGATACTTGCCGGCCACCCTTATAGCAGTGACTGTTCAAAGCGTTTTTCTTTGCTATCACAAGGTCTTGCAGATTCTTTAGAAGAGACGCCGCTTTTCCTAATTTTGGGCAGCGAGGGAGGTGGCCTTTCAGAAAAATCCATGCAGGCATGCGAGCTTGTAACGATACCAATGGCTGAACTTTCCAACTCTCTCAACGCTGCCGTTGCTGGTGGCATTTTCTTGTTTATGCTGCGGCCACGTAGCTAGAATTATGTTTGCTTCGTTTCAGCTGCTTTAGTTTGTTAAGGAGCTTGGATCCCAACACAGATCCTGCAAAACTTTGCCATTTAACACAACGCATCTTGCCTGTGTATATGTTAGGGCTGTCTAAACGTATGGATGAACGGGAATGCAAATTGAAACCATTAACATCGACCTGGAAAATCAGTAACCTGAACTTTCTCTGCAGCTTCGGCTGGGTTTAGAATGATGTGTTTTTCATGGTTCGGCTTTTAGTTTAACGGTTATTCAAATGGATCATTATGTATATATTTTTTTATTTTTATATGTGATGGCTATAGTTGCTAATGGCCAAAAAGGATAGTCCGTTAAAATATTTGACCTATAATAAAATAAAGGCTTCGTTGGCCCATATAGCCCACAATCGGCGAACAAGCCTGTCGGTTTTATCTAAGTGGTTTACTTCTTGAAGGAAGACAGAATCAAATCTAATTGATTGAAACAATTTCCTTCTCTTATTTGATTTAATGGACTCGGTTGTCAATTGGGAACCTCCATCAGAATAGTATTTTTTAATCTATCTAACGGTTTTTTAGGTGGTTGGTAGAAAAAGTCAACCGTCTCTTATCTCTATATACACTCCTTTCTAACAGGAGAGAAAGACGACGTTCAACCAAAAAAAAAAGCTAACAAAAGATAATCTTAAAACGTTTCAAGCGTATACTATTTTTCTCTCATTAAGACGCATTCTACTAAGCACACATTATAAAACTATCTTTACAAACATTCTCATTTTGCATCCTTCCTTTTCTTTCTTAAAAGAAATATAACTGAATTGAGTGTCGGAAGATATATTGGGGAGTAAGTTTTATTAATCTTTTGATTATACATTTGTTGTATTGTATAAGATCCAAATTAGGAGTGTATGGAGACCAGATCTATGTTAGACCGATCGGATAGTTCTTAGTTCTCTAATCTGTATAACAATCCGGATCTGAGAATGTATCATTGACGCTGTCTGTAGGAAGCGACTAAAAAGTCTGACTACCACACTCTTGTAAAGGCCAACATGGTGAAACACGTGCACAAGTCAATACACCAATCAGAGATGTCACCTCATGTAGCAACTGTCCTCCTATGGGCAGTCGGGTAGATGATTATCTCGACCCCTGTATGCGTACTCTCATAATGAGAATAAACGATATCCAAGGCCATCCAGACCATCTGCACGCAACTCGACGAGTGGCCGAAGGGGACTCCATCTTCCATCTCCCAAATAGTAACTTCAAAGCGAAGGAAGAGGGGAAGCAAGTACCCAACTGATAAGGGTCGTTACCTTGAAGACTTCAGGACTCAAGCTGCCTCGAGCAATAAGGTCCTAACGTGCTTAGAGGGTCGTCTGAGTTATAGGACTCGAGAGGATAGCCTTAAGAGGCGAAGTTCTCATTATTCCCGTGATGATAGGGATCCCCCATATTAAGTAGAAGCCTCTCACAGTGCACACCCTTTAAAGGTTGAGAGCCACCCAATCTCTTATGTTATACAGGATCCTTTAGAATTGAGGATCTTTCTCAATAAGAAGATGATGGCAGCTCTTCCTCAAATGGAGGAGAAAGTTAAAACAAATGGTAGCATGTTTTCGAAGGAGATGCCGGAGGATGAACCGCTAACTTGCAGAGATCTCCATTCACGATGGATATCCGAACATATCCACTCCCACACAAATTCAAGATGCTGGCCCTAAATCTTTACGATGAAAGTACTAATTCAATGGACTATTTAGACTATTTCTACACTTTCCTGAGCTTTCAAGGTTTAGACGAGATTGTAATGTATCTATGTTTTTCCTTGACTCTCAAATGAGACGCCTAAGCTTGGTTCTATCGGTTTTAGTCCAACTCGATTATGATGTTCCTGAATCTGGCCGACGGCTTCTTATCCTAGTTCACCTCTAGTCGGAGGAAAAAGAAGCAACCATGGCACCTTACCCATGTTAAGCAAGGGCCAAACAAAAAGTTTGAAGAAATTCTTGGTTCAGTTCACAATCGAGGCCTGAAAAATATCTAAGCTCACTGATGAGGTGAAATTGAGCGCCTTTATATCGACCTTAGAGTCTAGGACTTTTTCAAATATCTAGCCCATAAGGATGCGCAGACTTTTCAAGAGGTCGAGGTCATTGCCTGAGCCTATATAGTGGTCGAAGAGGCCAATGAAGTGAAACAATCGGAGCGTATTGACCATTTTTGAAAAGAGAAAGAATGGGGACCGCATGGGCTCAAGAGAACCGAGGAAGCAGTAGATTTAGAGCCGACAACACGAAGGGAGTTCAGGCCCTAGGACTTGAGTCCTTTAAGCGACTCTCACACCAATATCCTGATAAAAATTCAGGATAAAATTTTTTTTAAATGACTAAAGGCACTGAAGAACCCGAATGGAAGTGATCAGTCAAAATATTGTCACTATCATTGGTACGGGGGTCATAGCACTGAAGACTGTCAAATGTTGTAGAAGAAGATTGAAGAGCTGATCTGAAAGGGACACTTTACCCAATTTCTACGAAGACCCTAACGACTTCCGAAGGAGCAGATGGGAATGTAGTTGAGTAGCTAAGAAATCAAGTGGCAGCCGGGGTCGTTAACATGATTACAACATAACTAGTGCAGAACGACACCCTCGAGTGTTCAGGCATAACTGCCTACCACAAGAGGGTAAGGGTAAGGGTTAAGGATGATGTAATTAGTTTTAATAAGAAAGATATGACTCATGTAACATTTCCTCATTCTGATCCCTTAATTGTATCTCTACTCGTTTCTGATGGTAATATAAACTATCAGTTGAAACGATATTTATTAATAATGAAAGTTTAAGGAATTTATTTTATTTCGATTCATACTTTAAATTTGGTTTAAAAAGAAGTCAAATGAAATCCACCGAGGGACTCTTGTATGGGTTGGACAATGAGCTGGTACCTATTTAGGTGGTTGTCGAGCTTGAAGTTACGTTGGGGACTTATCCAATGACTGTCTCCAAAATACTTTCTTTCTTGATAGTGGACCTTCAATCGGTCTACAATGCCATCATTGGACATCTCTGTTTGATAGTTTTTAGGGTAGTGATTTCGATCCCACATTTAAAAATGAAGTTCTCCACTTCGTATGGTGTAGAAGAGGTTCTTGGTGATCAAATGACAGGGCAGACATGTTATTTATCCCACATCATCGAGACACCCCCTAGCCAACTAATAGAGGGCATTGACTTCTGTGATGAGATCATATTGTTACAAGTACAGTCTGGAGAATCTACGTATCGGATTCCTTTGGATTCTAGTGATTCAGATAAGTGCGTTCAAACAGAAAGTTCTTTGCTAGAACCCCTCCGAAGCCAGCTTATCAGTTTTTTTTTATAGAAGTCTAACATTTTTTCTTGGATACTTAGTGACATGTCAGGAATACCGACTAAAATAATAGTCCATAAGTTGGGCCTAAATTTCAGTCATAAACTTGTCCAGCAAAAATGAAGGAATCATTCTATTAAGAAAGTGGTAGCTATTCGTGAGGAGGTGAAGAAATTGATCGACGCTGGATTTATCAGGAAAGTCCAATATCCAAACTGGTTATCTAATGTGATTCTGGTTAAGAAAAGTAATGGGAAGTGGAGGATGTGCATCGATTTTACCGACGTTAATAAACTATATCATAAGGATAGCTTTTTATTGTTGAGGATCGATCTACTCATAGACTCAATGTTTGGATATGAACTGTTGAGTTTCATGAGCGCATATTCAGGTTATAACGAGATCCATATGAGCCTAAAGGACGAGGAGCACACGTTGTTCATGACCGACCAAGGGACACACTGTTATAAAGTTATACCCTTTTAATTAAATAATACCGATGTCACATACCAACGGCTTGTCAACAAGATATTCAAAACTCATATCGGACAAAATATGAAAGTGTATGTGGATGACATGCTCATCAAGAGTAGAGCGACTGATGACCATGTTCATAATCTAGACAAGGTGTTTAATGTCCTTTCGACACACTAAATGAAACTCAATTCAACAAAGTGTACATTTGGAGTGACATCAGAAAAATTTTTGTATTTCGTTGTCTCACATTAAGGAATTGAAGTAAACCCTGAAAAAATTAAGGCTGTCATCGATATGAACCCATATCGGATTATGAAAGAAGTTCAAAAGCTCACTGGGAGGTTGGTAGCACTCACCCATTTTTCGGCTAAGTCAGTAGATAAATATTTACCCTGCTTCAAAATTTTGAAGAGGACAAAGGTTGTTTCCTTCCAGTGAATGACCGACTACGAAGTTGCGTTTCGAGAGCTCAAAGAGTATCTCTTAAACCCACCACTTCTTACTTCCCTTCAAGAAGGCCAAGAGCTATATTTGTACATAGCAATATCTGACACTGCCTTGAGCCCGATCTTGATTCGACAACAGTCTAATGGGCAGCGGCCTGTATATTACGTCAGTAAGGTATTGGCCGACCTAGAGATCCGATATTTTCATACTAAAAGGATGGCTCTAGCACTCGTATAATCACTCTGAAAACTCTGTTCTTATTTCCAAGCACACAAAATTATCGTCCTAATAGACCAGTCGCTAAAACGAATCTTGCAAGGGTAGGATATGTCAGGACGACTGTTTGTGACGGACCAGATTATTGTTCTTAAATAACCTCCGTCAATAATATCATAAACTAATGCTCATAATTTAATATTATGGATTCTGTAAAAATTTTGGTAGAATTTTCTCTGCAATGGAACGAAAACTAAAAATACAACTTGTTTAGAATAAACCTGCATAAGCATACAACTATCCAAATTCAATATTTTTTCCTACAACACAATACACAGGACTACAATTGCCATAACATCCATGGCTCCAACATAGCACATCTAAACTATCATGTTGGATCTAAGAGATGCCACTAAATACTTGTTCACAAATCCATATACAACCTGCAAAAGTATAAATAAATCCAATACAACGGAAACTAAGCTGTCCAATCATCAGTCATTTTGTACCGTATACATCAATCTATCCAAAAAAAGAATATACATATACTTATATATTTTTATTCAAACGTAAATTTAACTATAAATTCTAAGTCTTCTCCATGGTCTTCTGAATCTAATACTTATTCTATTTCTAGCCTCTACTCCGACCTATCGGGTATCAAACCTGTACTAAATTGGAGACATGGAGAGGCAAGGGTGAGCTAAAAAGCCCAACAAGTACATCATAATTAAGCGATTATCAATACAGGCTAGGATAGAAAGAAAGGCGTAAGCATGAAGAAAAAATATTTCACAGGGATACGATTAGGTATGTTTTGGTATACAATTTACTTTTTCTTTTTAGATTATGATTTACACAATTAATTATCTTTACGGACCAGGGCAGTAGGCCGTATTAACCAATGATGCGAGAGAACGAGGAAAGGAATGTGTTTGCCACACATTCTAAAGCACACGGCTACATTTTAGGTCTGCAGCACTCGATTATTGGCTATATTTTAGGCTTGTAGCACTTGACCATTTCAATTCACCCCATATCTCCCGGGGACCAGGGCAATCCTCGTTCTTTCCCAGTATCCTAAGGCGTACCACGAACATCACCCGCTCCCATGAGCGGTCAGAATATGTGGCCATGTATCCCTTGGGTTCACACCGTTATGGACATTATAAGCCAGAAAATTCTACCCAACAGTATAAGTCAATGGTCCTAGTTTCATTATTAATCTTTCATTTGAGGGGAAGTGTGACAGAACGGATTATTCTCCATTGAATAACCTCTGTCAATGCCTAAACACACCCTAGAGCCCATAATTAACCTATGGACTCTACCAAAAATCCGTCAGAGTTTCCTCTGCAACTGGACGAAAACCGAAAATATAACCTGTTTAAATATCATTTTAAACAAGCACACATCTATCAAAGGCTTAACTCAAAGCCTACAACACGCCACACAGGATCAACAACACTGCCATATCATCCATGGCTCCAATACAGTACACAACCTACAGTACTGGATCTAGAGAGATGCCATCTAATGAAACAAGATTCATAATCATCAATACAGACGCGGAAGCAAAACTAAATCATCATACATCTGCGGAAGCATAATAAAACCATAAAATAACAATAATGAGCCACGCTCAACCGCGAGCGGCTGTCCACAGTCCGATCCAACTCTATGTCCAAATCTTCTGATCACGCGCCGTCTAGTCAGTCATATCAAGCAAGTCTCTCTCCTTGCTCAATCTACCTGCGCCAGCTAAGTGTTCTCATCTGAAAAGAAGACAACAATAACAAGAGTGAGCCAACAGCTCAGCAAATGTAATCATAATCACCCCTCCAAGACATGTACAA
>JAODPA010125659.1:0-17498 GCA_025585075.1 Nepenthes mirabilis
TAATTTTATATCTGCCTAATTTTTTATATTTTTTCCTATTATTTTTCAACCAAACACGGCCTTATTAGCTGAAATAAAACCGCTTTGGCGATTTATAAGGCGACTCCCGCTCTACCTCTAAACTTCATCTTGAAACCTGGAAGCACAGCAATGCGATTTCGAATAGCGAAAGAGAAGAGAGATGGCGATATAATTTCTGACGCTGTGGATTTTGCAGCTATCAGCTATGGCGTCCATCAGTTCCGTGGTATTAAACTACCTCGTCTTTCGATACCTTCAGGAATCAGGTCAGTCATCGTTTCATTTTTCGAAATGTGTAAATTCTTTGAAAATCTTGATTATTCTTCATTTTAAATCGAAAAAAGCGAACGGAGACGCTGAAAATAGTGTTTTAGGGCTTCTGTTATGTTATCTGTGGCTTGATTGCTTGATACGTTAGCGTGGAAATGTAATTAGGATTAGATTTGGATTTCAAGTTGACGCTATGGCTTTTTTGCCGACAGATTGTTCTAATACAATGGTGCCTTGTGGTATCGAGCATTGGTAATTCGGCCAATACGTCGCAATTATTCGCAGGAGTTACTGACGATATGTCTGGTCCGTGGAAGGAGATTTTGGCGGCAGTAGAATTAGCATTAGTAGAAATAAGCATCTTTCAGAAGGAAAATGATACTAGTTTTGACTCATTTACAGTATATTTTATTAGGTACTGTCTAAATATAATTAATCGATTAATTAACATAACGAACCTATAAATTACAAATCTAAAAAGAAAAAATAATCAATTGACCCATTAAGTCCAAATTTGAATAACAAAATCCTGCCTTAAATAGAAGGAATCAAAATTAGAATAACAACCGAATGATTGAGTAGTTGAAAATGTACAAAAAAGATGGGATTTGAATGGCTAGATATTCAAATAATAAATTGAATGATTAATCACATTAAAGTAGTGACTAAATTGATGGGTTAACTTAGCTGAGCAGTTAAATCAAATATGTAATTAATATACCCTACAATTAACTTAGGCGAGGATTCCATAATTAAGGCCGATCACTCAGTATCAATACCGGATGAATTATCTTAAGAAAATGTTCCACTCATAGGATGCATAAAAATGGTTAGACTATTTAGTTTTCAATGGATATAACTACTTAAATTGTAGTCTATTGTTTCTCTTTATGAAACTATCATCAATTGGTAACGTGGCTATAAATATACCCATTTTTTCTAGAAAAAAGGGATGAGAGTTGGACAGCAAGAATAGAGTAAAAGCCCTCTAAGTACTTGTTCTTCTAAATAATACTGAACCAAATCTTTCACCACTTTCTCTCAATTCCTCATTATTTTTCCCACTTTCCATATTTAAAGAAGGGTTAATGACTTGAGTATCGATGAATATATTTGAAAGTGAATCTCTTATTCTTTAAATTTTTATTTGATGATGTGGTATGTAGAATCTAAATATAAGGCTCAACAGGTCAACCCAAATTTATTCGAATCACATTCTAATTTTATGTATGCATCATTGGTGCCATCCGTAGGAACTATAGTCAAGCCACTCGTTCCCACCTGATTTAGATCATACCCACTCAAAAACATCATTAACTCATACTCTTCGACAAATCCGAAAAGGATAGTAAATACAAGAGCACATGAACAATTGAAGCAATTGTCAGAGGATATCCCCTCTCATAGAATCCTTCTAGGAGAGGGTAGTCATGGAAGTATTTACTCACTGGCCATTTCGAACACTAGAGCCTTGGTTGCCTAAATATAGGATATATCAAATATGTTAAAGTCCCTTTGGGGTAGATTTAAGGACTAGACACAAAGGGTTGAGGTCCTTTAATTATAAGTTTCGACCTCAAGGTGGAGGTCCAAAAATAAGAAAGTTGTCTCAAGGAAGAGTTACTCTCGACTGAAAATGCTTGTGGCTCATGAGTTGTACAACTACATTATTTCTTCTTGTCTCGAAAGATATCTGAACTTTAGGATTAAGGAAAAAATTTCCAAGCGATGGAATTCTCAATATACTTAGGATTCTAGACACCTTTCCTTCTAAGAGGAAGGGTCATGCAATAACATGCATTGAACCCTCCCAACTAAATAAATATCGGGTTTATCTACTAATTATTTAGAATTGAGAACATTTATCAACATAAGAGAATAGAGCAGTAGGTTTTCCAAGGAAGCACTATTGGATAGACAACCCAACATCATTCATTTCGGAGATTAAAATGCATTGGTTCCCTCTTAAATTTAAAATGACAATATTGAAGCCCCATGATAGTAGTAATGAATCTAGAGGATATTGTACTTTGCCTCTGTTTTTCTTTGAATTTAAAGGAAGATACAAGAATTAAATTCTACGGGTTATGACTGAATTCCATTCAAACTTTTTAAAAACTAGTAGGTCAATTTTTGTCTCACTTCACCTCTAACCAGAGGGAATAGAAGCAACCCTGGTACTTTATTAGGATAAAACATGCTCCCAATGAGAGCATGAAGCATTTTCTAGCCATATTTATCGTCAAAGCTATGAGCATTTCAAAGTTCACCAATGAGGTAAAATTAAATGTTTTTATGTTGACAATTCAATCGGGTGACTTTTTTCAAATCCTTAGTTCAGCACGACCACGAAACATTCTTGGAGATAGATGCAATCAACCAAGCTTACATTGCAGTGCAGGAGGCCAATGAATTCAAACGGCCAAAATGCTTAAATTATGAGCTAATTTCAGGACATAATGGAGGATGAAAAAAGAGAAACAAAGACAATCCACTTAGTCATGATTATCGCAACCAACAGAGGACCTAGTTAGATGTTCGTAAAGAATACAAGCTGCTACATCTCACACCCGTCACCAAAATCTTGACAAATGTCCTAATAAAAATTTAAACAAAAAATTTTGAAGTGGCCCAAACCAATTAAATATTAGGAGGTATGAGACCACTCAAAGTACAGCCTTTATTATCGATCTTTAGAGTATAACACTATCGACAATCAGATATTTCAGAATAAAATAAGGCCTTGGTAGAAAAAAGGTAAAATAAAAAAATATTTGTAGAATCCTAAAATAATCAAAGACGAAGCCAATGATGACAAGGAGCCACCCAAACAATCATAAAATTGAGTACCCATGCCGAGTGGTTGAAAAATTCAACCCTCGGCATGTAATGAGGGGACGGTGCTGCACGGATTGTTATGCATATTCTTTTTCCGGACGGCTTCTGAACTTCACATTGCTGGGCATGCCAGGTGTGTATGTGTATTTTATTCTATAAAATACGGCACCTTTAATATTATATTTAAGTCAACATATATATGTGTGTATATTTATGGATGTATGTGTACACTTATTTTTACCAATTTATCCCTAAAAAATTGACTAGGACCCTCCCTAGTAATCTGGATTACATAACTAAATGTACTAAATATGTACGTCTCATTAATTTATGATGCTGCACCCCATAATCTTAGCATAAATTTGTAAAATCTTAACATCTAATAGACTAAAGGAAAAATTACACAGGTGAGATTCGAAATTCTTTTCACCATGAACAACGCACCCATCACATCGCATTAGCCATTTCTCCTATATGAACTGTGGTCACCTTCCTCACATTACCATTGGAATTTCTCACAAAGAACAGCTCTTCACGGGTACCGCTTGAATCAGGTACTGCTTCACGACTACTAGCTACAATGAATAAAACCTTCTCTCTCCCTCTTCTCTTTTTTCTTTCTCTCTCTCCCTCTCTCTTCTTTGTGGGCAAAAATCAAGCAAATACCCTTATATAATAAGACTAGTTCATGTACATCAATTATGCACTCATCAAACACAGAGACCAAACACACGCACGAACGAGCACCACCTTCACTGCTAAACAAAATGCATGCACATACGAGTGCAATTCTCCCACGCATGAGTGCGACCCATACTATCAGCACACACAAGTGCGGCTCTCTTGCGTTTAAACATCACTCGTTCTTCTATAAACACTACTCCATGCACGAATGTCGTATAAGCACACATGAGATGTTGGCCCTCGTGTCTCCAATGCACGATTTTAATTCTAAATATGTAATTATTTAAAATTAACTAAATATATAATAATTATGATNTATTTATCATACTCCCGCTATTATAGCCACAGATATTTAGACCTTTTAAAAAAAACTTAAACTAAAATCTTAAGTTTAAATACTAAATTTGAGGCTCATTAGGCCCAATGTAATTATTTGCTTAATTAAATATTTTTTCGTATCTTGCCTCTAAAAATAACCAAGCAATTACCACATAATTCGTATTTATAAAATAATTTATATGAAAATATTCAAGTTATTACATTTTAGAATAGGCCCACAACCTCTACAAATAAATGGCCTCGTTAGCATATAAAGAGTATCTTCAAAAGAAAAAAAACTTTTGATAGGTTTTCAAAATAAATAAAGAGTCGGAGCAAAGCCTCCAAAATACATTTTCATCGAAATCCTTAGTTAAGAGCTTGTCCCAACTCCCTTTCACATCTCTTCAATGAATTAGGTTTATCTAGTTTTTATTGTTGAGTATCAAGAAATAAATTGGGAGCTAGTGGAATACCTTTACGTCCTTATTTCGATTTGTGGTGTTTAAAATTTAAATTTTAGAATCTACAAGTCTCATTTTGGATATACTCTGGTCTAATCCAAATTCATTGTACGTATTACACCTATCAAAGAATAACCTTCATCCATAAATTAAAATAAAGCATGCAGTAATTACCGTAAAACTAAATGTAATTTAATTCCGTTCATAATTAATAACATGAAGGGTCACCAAATAAAATTCTAATGTTAATGAAATTTTAATATTCTCTCACTTAGCCCTTAAAATATTCAAATATCCATATGAGGTAACAGTAAAACTATTGGGGTCACTCCTGTGTGGAGATGCTCTTTGTCCAAGGAAGTAGATTGAGGACGAGGACAGTGTGTGGCTATGGTCCGCAAACTTGTGCGCTGAATGTTTGCGGACTCTATGCAGTATTGGCATAATGAATTCTGGTTAATCTGTTGACCGGCCAATTATGCATTACTACCCATTATGATTTCCGGTCAACATGCTGTTGACCGGCTAAAGGTTCGCGGACTTGTGTGCTGAGCGTCCGCGGAGTTGCGTGGCATTACCCGAGGACTCTGATGAAGTGATATTGCAAACTTGTTACTTGCTCAGGAAATACTGCAAAAGGACAACTAGCTGGTCAATGGGAGGTTGACCGGCTAAGAGAAGAATCCGGTCAACAAAATGCTGATTGGCTTAAAAGAGAAGCCGGTCAATGGATGATTGACCATCCACCTGAGAAAGTAGTAAGGCCCATTGGTGCCAACTCAAAAAATTGACTGAGCATGCGTAATCTTTGGAGAATATGCGCATTCTCTACAGAGTGGGCGTCGTCTCTGTAGAGTACGATGATTTATAGAGCATCTTTATATTGTTGGCGGTGGCAAACTTTGTCGTGTATGTAATACCGTTGAAGGTGATTGCAAAACAATATATATGTATACTGTATTGAGACAGCTTGTGTGTGTTAGTTTCCAAATTTGAGAGTGTGAAGAGAGAAAATTGTGAGTGAATTGTGCTCCTGCTCTCTATTCTCTTTTCTTAGGGTTTGTGTAATTGAAGGGTTTTTATAACCGTAAAATTTACATAATGGAATTTATTTGTAAACTAAGTATCCTGTGGTTTTTTCCTTCGGTTTGTGAAGGGTTTCCATGTGAATTTTGACGTTTTTTTCTTCTTCTTTCTTCTTCTTTCACTGTTGTGTGTGTGTGCCTGGAAGCGGTCTAACCCCATTATCCCCAACAAAAACAAGTATGGTCAATTATAGCTTATTTCATATTTTTATGGAAGTTTTACTTAAATAATATTATAAACAAACCATGGCGATAAACTCATATAAAGTTGGGCCATCCCATCTATGTATCTCTTGTACAATACCTTTTAAATAAGTACCAAATGAGCAAATAACTTTATAAATGGATTTTCAATAAGTTATTCAGATTCAATATTATATATTATCTCCATGGAAAAAAATAATGTGCACAAATAACTCTATTTTCCATACAAAAATTAATCTGTAAGTCCATAGATCAAATAGAGAAGCATTATATATAAAATGAACTGTTGAATCTCATATGTTCCACATGACCACTGAGCTGAAGTACCAGTGATCCGCAATCGTTGAATCGATACTTATATGTTCAATAGACACCTCAGGTCTCTTGATTTTTCTTCCAACACTGAGGCATAAATTGTTGACATTCTTATTTTTGATACTTCATTTTTATTGTTATTTGGATGAGAAAATCTTAGAAGGGTTATAATAAATCCTGTACTAATTACCCTCAACTAAATGTAATTTATTCCCCTTGATATTTGGAAACATGAAGGGCCACCAAATGGAATTCTAACATTAATGGAATTCTAACACTGGCACCTTCATAGACATAATCAATAGTAGATGAGTCCACATTCCACAACTTAGGCAAATAACAGAAAATTGCTTAGGAATACTAGTAAGTAGCTGAGGAATAGATGTAATTTTTAGTGTTATGTCCGAAGGTTAAAAAATATTTGTCAATTTCTCCCATGCATGTTAATGTTAGGGGCCCTGGAATCGTTTTATGCTGTTCTTGTAGTTGGTGCTACACATGATCTACCGAGATTTTCT
Organism: Nepenthes mirabilis; assembly: GCA_025585075.1. NCBI lineage: Eukaryota > Viridiplantae > Streptophyta > Magnoliopsida > Caryophyllales > Nepenthaceae > Nepenthes > Nepenthes mirabilis. The sequence continues at coordinate 6,718 of JAODPA010125659.1, forward strand.
CACAAAGCGACGATTCCTGCTCAATGATTGAAGATGAGAGGTGTAGTATGTAACTAAGTGAAAAACATTGTCACGTAATAAATGAAGCTTGTGGCCTAGTCTAGATAATGTTTATATATTGGATATTTACCTCATAAGATTTGTTACCTTTTGCATGCATCATTTTCTATTGGCTCTTGGCGATTGAGATTTTTCTACTCATTTTGTTTTCCTGTCATATACGCTGTAAGGCTTGCAAGTGTTTATTTGCGTCTATTTTTTTGTTGCTTTTATCCTCTTATTCTTTAGTTATGCATTATTTTTCTTGAAAAGGGGGTCTGCAGACCAGCATATTAAGAGACCGGTTGCGTTGTGTGTATACTGCCTGTTTGATAATCCAGATATAGCAGACATTTTCTATCTAAACTTGGGTGACTTCTCCGTGTGTTACGTTTATGAATAAGCATAATTTGCTCAATACCTGAGTTGGTGTATGTTCATTTGGTGCACATGATGCAGAGAGCACGAAGAATAAATATGTTGTTGGGGAAGGTATATAGTTACTCTTCCAAATGAAGGGAAGTGTATTGTAAACGTCTGTGTCTTGTGCTCCTGCAGGCTTTACCCATGCAGCCTTTACTTTAGGATATGAGGCTGGTATCAACAAATCTCCCATTGATGGCAATCTGATTCCACATGCTGCCCTCATTAGGTTTGTGCAGAAAGGAATACAGTATCTGGAGATGGAAGCTAATTTGAGTAATGTTAGCGTGCTCAGACGCTACACTAAGCGATCTTTCTACTTGTTTCTCTTTGGTATTTTAGTTCTCCATGCGTATTTGATTTGCATGTTGATTGTTTTATTCCTTGTCTTTGCTAGAGTGACACAGATGTGGATGAGGATTTCTCTTTTCTACAACCTATGGATCTTATTACAAAGGATGCCTATGAATTGCGACGAATGGTAAAAGAAAAGAGGGAGTGTTTGAGGAAGGATAGCGATAAAGAACTTGAAAGACAGCATGAAGGAGAACGTAAACGAGGAAGATACAAGGGAAGACAAAAGAGGGAGAATGTTCGTGGTAAGGATAGAAAGGGTAAAATTCATGATGAAAAGGCAAAAAATGAGTATGGTCGTGCTGGTAAAGAAATGGTTATTGATCAAGAGAATAAGTTGGCTGTCAAAAATGAAGGAAGTGCACTCCCTGCTGGTATTGCATTACCTGATCGTAAGTCCATTTGCTACTTTATTTCCAACATAGTTTCCTAAAACATCTTTTCTTTTCTCGTTATTTTTTCAGAAGTTGAGGTAAATCAAAAATATTCACGTCTGTTTCCCTTCCTTTTTCTTGTTGAGGGTCGGGGTTAGCATTGTTCTTCATCAAGTTTAGGATATTGCATTGTAATGCAAAAATATGGGCGGGCTTATTCAAACTAAGAATTAGGGTTAAATGGGGTGGTTGCTACAGATAAGTGGACATCATTTTGGGCCATCCCAAATAGACAAGTGGACGCCATTTCTAGGATAGAGTTCCTTAATGGCATTCTCCATCAACCCCCTTTCCCCTTGTTCTGTGATTCCCGTTCTTTCTTTTCATTTTCTTCACTATCACCTTGATGGACACTGCAGCCTCGTGCATGCTAGAGGCTTGGTTTTATTGTGGCTCTTCAAAACCCAGGGAAGTATTCAATAAAATAGCCGAGTTTATCCCCTAGATATAAATCCATAATCAGCACTCGTAACTAATTGTGAATAACATAGGTAATTAGATATTGACTAAAATGTCAGCGGCACCCCTGTGATGACTACTATTATGGAAACACATCTTTTGGCAAGTTACATGGCCAGCTTGTGTTGGGGTTGGTCACTCCTTATGAGGGACTCAACAAACGGGTTTTATCATCGGTGGATCACACAGGTTTTGTGTGATGTTCGGAGTAGCAATCGCCGACACACTGATCGGCCGCTGAAGGCATGCAGAATTTTCCAGTTGCGTGGAAACAGCCGAGATGTGGAAACGGCCGAGGTGCAGAAATGGCCAAGTGGCACAGTTAACGGCCGTGGTTGCTGTGCACAATAAGGCTCGAGGACATTAGTTGTGCACAGTAACGCCCGAGGACATTAGCTGCGCATAGTAACGTCCGAGAATATGGGATAATGTCCGAGGTCGTTGTTATTACCTGGAGACATCAAGGAACATCCGAGGATTCTGTGATGGCCAAGGGCACAGATAACGGCCAAGGTCGCTGAGCGCAGCAAGGACTGAGGACATTGTAAAAAGTTGACAGCTGATGTTGCGGATAGTTTATTTTTCAAGGTAGGTAGGTTTTGTAGAGCAAGTAACTAACCTACTCTGCATGGGTTGTCTGTGCATGTGGCAAGTTGCAGAGTTGGTGTGCACAGTAACGATCGAGGATATGAAATAATGTCCTAGGTTGTTGTCATTGCCTGGAGACATCAAGGAACGTTCGAGGACTCTGTAATGGCCAGGGGTACAGATAACGGCCAAGGTTGCTGAGCATAGCAAGGACCGAGGATTTGCCCATAGGGATTAAGAATTGGAATTTAATTTGATAGTTTTATCATAAAATTGGACATAAATCTACTTGAATTAAAAATTTAGTGTGCAGGTAATTTTTATATCAATTGATTCATGATGTATGCTTTACATTGGTAAAACATAATTCTATATTTTGTTACCCTTATTTATTAGTTGTTAAGCATGTATTTAATTTTTATGCATTTATTCAATCTGTTAATATTTTCGACATAAGATGTGAAATTTTCAAATTAAAAGGTAACAACTATAAGGTGTGAAAGGAGAGAATTCTTCTTCATTTAGGGTGGATAGATTTAGATTATACTATAAGGAAAGACAAACTACCGACTCTTACTCTAACCAGCACTCCGGCTGATATAGCTCTTTATGAGCGATGGAGCGATCTAATCACCTCAGTCTAATATTCATAAAGACTAAAATTTCTGTTGGCATTTGTGGTTCTATTGATCAGTATAATAAAGTACGGGATTTACTGAAGGCTATCGATGAGCAATTCGAAATTTCAGACAAAGCACTTATTAGCACCCTAATAATGAAGTTTTCATTTTTAAAACTCATCAGTGTTAAGGGTGTACGTGAGCACATTATGTAGATGAGAGATATAGTAGCTCAATTGAAAAGTTTAGAGATAGAAATGTCTGAATCTTTCCTTGTACATTATATTTTGAACACGCTTTCACCACAATATGGACCTTTTAAAATCTCTTACAACACACATAAAGATAAATGGTCGATCAATGAACTCATGACCATGTGTGTTCAAGAGGAAGAAAGGCTCATGATGAAACAAAGTAAAAGCGTTTTTATGTTCAAAGAAGAAAAGTTTAAAACTCAAGTCAAAAAGAAGGGAAAAGGGAAAATACCTCCTCAATCTAACATCAAGAAGGAGTCCAAGTGCTTCTTCTGTAAAAAGAAGGGACACGTCAAAAAGGATTGTGTCAAATACCAAAATTGACTTGAAAAAAAAGGTAATCCATTCTCTTTTGTATGTTATGAATCTAATATGGTTAATATTTCATAAAACACATGTGATGGGTCCAATAACCCTAGGCCAATGGGCCAGGTCCGCAGCAAGCCCACAATCCAACTTCAAATTAAAAGTCCCACATTGCTTTTTGGGAAATAATACATCTACAAACTCCACTATAAAAGCAAGCATCCTCAAGTATTGAAGGACAAGCGAGAGAAGCTCAAGAAAGCTCTATAAGGCTCCATATGGCTCGGAGAATGGTATAGCCGTTGCTAGCCGATCTCCAATGAGAGCAAGCTGGCGGCCAGGAGATCCACGACTCTCCTCTCATCCAGGAGGCCACTTGGCTCTCCGCCAGTCCGGAGGCCCTCAGCCCTCGGCCCTCATTCATCAATTAAAAAAATACAAATCATTATTTTAGTTTACGTATTCTCAACATGTTGTATCCTTGATTTATAAACAATAGCATGTCGGTGTCGTGTCGTGTCCGTGTTCCATGTCGGTGTCCGTACTTCTTAGCTAAATGTAATTGACAAAACTAAATTAGATTGTTCTAACTTATGGTAGAGGCCGGGACCCAGGGGAATTATATCTAATTCAATTTCTTCTATCCTTGCACATGCTTCGCATAAAAGGATGATCAATCACTAGGCAAAGAAGAAGCCGGTGAAAAACCGATGCTATTCAGCTGGGTTCTGAATTCATGTGTCCTTATATGTCTTCCCTCATGAGCTGCAGCTGTTCTTTGATTTCTCTTGTGAATTCTAATACAATTTTTGCATTTGAAGCTAAGCTATGTTAGTTTTGCAGAACGTGAGCCCATGGATGTCTCTACAACTATGTCTTCTTTGACCACTGAATTTTCTAGCTCTGATGTGACAATCTTGGAAGGGCACACATCTGAGGTTTGTCTCCTGTCTTCTTGAATACTTTGTCTATTATCTTTTGGCACCATGTATTTCTAAATCTTTTCAGGGGTGCATTTAGTGGTTTGTCAACCTAAAGAATTTGTCTTCTTTCGTTCTTCCTTGATAGGTTTGTGCTTGCGGATGGAGTCCTGCGGGTTCTCTTCTTGCATCTGGGTGGGTACACCTTGTGCTTTAAGTTGTTAACAAGGCTTTGGATCTGTTTGAATGATCACTAAAAACAATGCTCTTTGAATCTATGGAATTCCTTATCTGTTGAATTTATTTCTTTGGCTCATCATACTATCATGGATATTGAATGATAACAACCTCTGCAAGGTTTGGGAGGAGTGAAATTACTTGCAAATCTGTATCCATTTCAGGGGAAGCAACTCAATGCCTTCCTACATTCTTTTGTTTGGAAAATTGTATAGCAAATATGAAAACTTACTTGTGTAGCCTACGTTTACCCTATTTCGTAAAACACTGCTGCATCAATGTTCTAATTTCACGAGGGCTGCGATGTTCTACAGTGATTCCTCACCCTGGGCATAGCAATTTCTTACAGGTTTTTCTTTTACCCTTTTATGATCCACTGTCCAATAACTTAGGTCTGGAGATTCAACAGCTCGGATATGGACAATTGCAGATAGGGATTCTAGATCACATAATGGACCTGCCCATGTTTTGGTGTTAAAGCACGTTAAAGGTAGAACAAATGAGAAAGGCGAGTTTGTCACAACAATTGATTGGAATGTGAGTGCCCTTATGAATTCAAATGTATACTGTGCTTATGCTATGCTGATGTGTGGTTACAGAAGTATGATGATATGCAAATATGGGAACTCGATTACGGTTTTTCCAATGAAGCAACGATGGACCACATGTTTTCCAAATTGCAATGCATTTCAATTACCGCAATTTGTAATATTAGGAAGTAAATAATCATGCCTTGAGTGAACTCTTAACACCTATATTCATGGGATGATCATCCTTTTTTGATTTATACATAAGGAAATAATAATTGCATATAATTGTTCCATTTTAACCTTGAGTTACGGATCAAATTCCAGCCTTTCTGCAATGTGAAGCAAGCCAAATATATCTAACCCTACCTCAACCCTACAATGGCCTAGCCTGGTTGATTGGACCACCTGAAAGAGAAGAATGATCCACGTTGAGAAATACCTTGTACTTACTGATGTCTTGGTGCTTGGTATTCATTGATCGCAATGCTGGTGTTTCAAACAAATGGCAAAATTTTTGGTTTTCTTCCGCTCCTTCATGCATTCTCTATACTGCTTAAGGAAGCAGTAATACTACTGGTATTTCCTCTGTTGTGAACCATTCATCTGCCTTTCCTGGTGCAGGGGGAGGGAAAGCTACTTGCAACAGGCTCTTATGATGGCCAGGCAAGAATTTGGAATGCAGATGGTAAGATTTTTGTCAATTCCTCCACGATCAAGGTTGCCAAAGGGCTTTGGAGGCCCTCAGCTGATGACCATAATGGAATGCGTTGCTGTTAGCAAATTTAACTTATTAAACAGGCCTCCGTGGTCAACACAAGTCATTTTGAATTGGCGGATTCACCTGAAATATTTGCTCTATGGTTTACTCCAGTCCATTGATGATTGTGTTTCTTTTAATGCAGCTTGGCTGGTTGTGTATAAATTTGCCAGTCCTCAAAGAGACCCAGTAGATGTCCCAATTTTTTAAACGTTTGGTGTCTCTGATACCATGTCTATTGGATTCAATGCCATGCCCTCCACCGTGAGAGTTGCTCTGATTATGTAGAAACAGAAGACTTATCAACTAATTACGGGGTTAAATATCAGCAAATTATATCAGTCAAATTTACCTAAATAAGGAAGCTATAACATTATTTTTAAGAGTACAATATTTACAGTTTTAATAATATAATCACCTCATAAATAGATTAATTACTTATGGAGTGATATATGCTTGTGATATATCTAACTGACACCTGAATTCTGTAATGAAAGGTGGTTTCTAGAACCACACTCATGCTTGCCGGTTGATACTTATTCAGGTGAACTGAAGACTACATTAAGTAAACACAAAGGGGCTATATTTTCACTGAAGTGGAATAAAAAGGGTGATTATATTCTCACTGGAAGCTGCGATGAAACTGCAATTGTGTGGGATGTGAAGGCAGGAAAGTGCAAGCAACATTTTGATCTTCATTCAGGTGCCATTTATTGATGAATCTTTACATTTAGTGGTTCGTGGTGGGAGCAGTAATCCTTGGCTTAACTAATGTGATTCGATGGAACAATTGCATTTTACTAGATTTTAGGTTATCTGGGATTCTCTATTATTTTTTGGTGGAATTTGCACCAGATGTGCTGGTCTGGTTTATGTTTCGATGAATTCTTGAAAAAGCTGCACATCTACAGCCAGAATTTTGTTTCTGCAGTTTCTGTGAATGTGCATCTCCACACTTTTCACGAATGTTTGCACTTCTAGCCATAAGAAAAACTAATGCATTTTTGTCTTTTTTTTTTTCCAGGTCCAATCCTGGATGTTGACTGGAGAAACAATGTAACATTTGCAACCAGTTCCACAGACAAAAAGATGTATGTTTGGAAAGTTGGAGAAAGCAATCCTATCAGAAGTTTTGCTGGCCATCAGGTTTGCTTTCCCTATTAGCTGTCCAATGCCCTCTATTTCTTTTGTCTCAAATGACATTAATTAACTATGTACCTGTGCTTGGAGTGCATTTTGAACAATTTGTTACTTTGCTTTTCTTTCTTCTAAAACAAAAAGTTTTTTGAAAACTGTTGTCAGTTTGTTATTAAATAGTTGCTAGAACTGGTCAACATATTCAAGATTCAAATTCTTTGTACAGCAGTTCGTATGGTAATGGGAATCATTAAAATTACCTAAAATGAGGTCAATTTCAGAAATTCAGCCTCTTTAGCTAACACATTGAAATGGTTCTTCGTAATGAGGTAATCCCATGCTCAAAAACTGTATTTTTCAGCCCTCCAATCCGACTTATGATTTGTGGGTTGGCTAAAAAGGACTTGGGCACTTTGGGGCCACCCATCCCAATTCATAGACCCGGGAATTTCGACCTCGAGTCTCCTATGAGACTAAATACATGTACGTGGATGATGGGCATCTGCAGCAAGCATCTCTTGTCAGACAAAAAAATTCTTCAATGTTCTTTTCTATCTAGAAGAGATTTCAGTGTTGTGAAACTTTGAAGTGAGCTTTTTGATTTTTCTGAAATTTCAGGGTGAAGTTAATTGTGTCAAATGGGATCCGACTGGATCGTTGTTGGCCTCATGCTCTGACGATGGCACTGCAAAGGTTGACACGCTCTCTCAGCCCTCCCCCGCTTTCATTGTGATTCGTCATTTGTTTTTCTTTCCCAACGATAAGGACTTTAATGCCGAATTGAACCTTGATATCTGAGTTCTCTCTTCTCAGTTTAAATGCCTTAATGCCTGGTGCAATTAGTAACAATAAATATCTGCTATTTAATTTGCCTTGACAATTCACGTTAATGTGGCACATATTGATAATTCATTAAGATGATTAAAAAATGGCAACCTTATATTATTTTATTATATTTTATTAGAGAGATTATTTTATTACTTAGCCTAGTATTTGATGAAAAGAAAAATATTTATGTACTTAAAAAATTGATCTTCCTTCACATATACTATAAATGATAAAAATATCCATGATATTTATATGCATAAAATATGTAGTTTTTTTGGGTAATATAGAAAAGTTTTCAAGTTTTAAATTGAAGGAAGTTTCTTAACTTCCTTCACTGCTTTTTGCTATTTCAAAGCAGCCCTTAAAAAAACTGAATAATTTAATTTTTCTCAAATAGTTTATGCAACTCTCATCAATAAAGAGAAATAATAACGAATGGAGTGAAACCAATTTCAAATTATTTAAGAAAAAAAGGTAGTTATGAACTCAATAAATTATGGTGTTTAATTTTACATTTTAAATTATAAAATAATATAATGATTTAACGATTTGTAATATACTTTTTGTCTCATACAGTTTTACAATTCATGTATATGAATTTTGATGCAGATATGGAACATGAAGCAGGAGACATGTATCCGTGACTTGAAAAAGCATTCCAAGGTATGCACATAAATCATTTCTAGTGCAACAAATTGAAGGCTGAATGGATCTTTCTAAATATAAGAACGTATCATTCAGGCCATATTCACCATCAGATGGAGTCCTACTGGACCAGGTAGTAGCAATCCGTACAAGCAATTGGTGCTGGCAAGGTAATATTCTCCTTCAACAAGTTAAGAAGTCTAGATCTTTAAATGTCCATTTGGTTCTAAAAAAATTATAAGAAGGAAAGAAAATTAAAAGAAAATGTTTCTTTATGTCTTTGGATGTTTGAATAACTACAATGAAAAAGTTCTATAAAAAAATTGAGGTAAATTTATTTATTTTTGTGAAATTTTACTTTTTTAACTATTTTTATTTCTTTTTTCTTAAATTCAAACAGATCATATAATTTTAATCTTAGCACACTATCTAATGTGCATGGTTTCCATCATTTTATTTTCCAGGTTAAGTGTTGTTTTGATCGGTAGAAGATTAATAAATCGTTCTCTTTATAAAATAGGCATAACCAATTTTTTTTTTTTAATTTCTATGATACATTAGATTAGTATGTAATTGATGTGGAAAAGAACCTAGTTAAGAATGAGAAAAAAAACCAGGACACAAGAATACTTGGCCAGAACAGTGCCCAAAGCTCCTATTATTACAGGATTTAGAGAGGATCAGATATATACAGTTCTATAAAAAAAGAACTTATATAGCATAAACTGTCAACTTTATCAGTTATTTTTTAGGTAAGTTAGTGACTTATGTCATTTTTCCATATTTATTTTGCAGTGCTTCCTTTGACTCCACGGTGAAGATATGGAATGTGGAACTAGGGAAACTACTGTGCAGCTTGAATGGCCACAGGTACTCAACTCGCCTCTGTTGCTGATTTATTACAAATGACTTGGCACCGAACACATACACACACAAAGAAAGAAGAAAATTTCTCAAGATGGCTGTCAAAAGGATATATATATATATATGTAGGCTGCTATGCTTTCATTACAATTGATAATGAATGTGTTTGTTGAAAGCAAATTCAGCAACAGCTGAGGAAGATTTAGATTGTCTCTTTGGATGTTTTATTTTTGTTTTCAAGGACCGATGGTTTACTTTTATTTGTTTTTGTCATACTTGAATTGGTCAATTTTAGATTCGCATGTTATAATATTGGAGTCTATTGCAATGGATGGATAAAATGTAAGGGGTAGACATTTTTCTTTTGTTGCCTTTGTTAGCGCAAAGCACGGAAGGCACGGTGATCGAGCGGACAAAGCTCTCGGATAGCAACACAGAGCAGAGCTCTCGGACGGATAAGAAAAGTAATGATAGAAAACGGGAGAGAACACACGAAATTTTAACATGGAAAATCCTTCTTCTAATAAGGGAAAAACCACAAAAGAATACACTATAAAATGATTGTTTATAAGTGTTAGCTACACAAATTCAAACGAAAAGAAAATAATCTCAAGTGTACAATCTTTCTTTAAAGTGTTTCTCACTCTATCTTTACAACAAANACTCGTAGAAATTATGTCATATATAACATAAAATAATACAATATATAATAGGCTTAGATTGATCTAACCTTGTCAAGTCACTCATCTAGCTATATTTTCATGCACCATGGTGTCATTTTTATTGTGATTTAAAGTACATTGCCTACTTCCAAGATTGGTTCGATCAAGCACTGTTTTGAGCTTGCCTTTTGCCACTATGTTTGTTGGTTTTGTGCCTTGGACAGGGACCATGTATACTCAATTGCATTTAGCCCCAATGGTGAGTACTTGGCGAGCGGGTCTCTCGACAAATCCTTGCACATATGGTCGTTGAAAGAAGAGAAGATCGTGAAAACGTTTAATGGCAATGGGCCCATATTTGAGGTCTGCTGGAACAAGAAAGGTGATAGAGTCGCCGCCTGTTTTGGCAGCGGTGAAGTGTGCATTTTGGATTTCAAAATGTGAGCAGCCATGGCTATGTTGAATCGGAAGGACATCGATGAGTAGCCATGACAGCATCGTTGTTCTGGGTTTTGCCATAGATTGTTAGTCTTGATCTCGTACATTTTGATAGGAATTGGTTATTGACTAGTTCAAGTGTTTGATTTTTGAGACAATACGATTGTGGATTATTTTATCCACTTATTGGTACGCTGTTTTGTGAAGTAATATCTTTATTTTGTCTATTATGACAGTTTCGTGATATAACAGTATTATTTTGTTCATAGTATGCTACTTCGTAAAG
>JAODPA010125670.1:0-17494 GCA_025585075.1 Nepenthes mirabilis
AAATTAATCATCATTTTTACGAAATTTTTTTTTGAATTTTTGAAAAAAATATGCAACGATTTTTTTTTTTTTTTGAAGAGAAGAGTGAGGGAGTAAAAAGGGGAAAAAATCACTTGGTTGAATACATCCCCACAATTGCATGCTCCACGTTTCTTCGTATAAAACAGAGCTTGCCCACACCAGCCAGAAAGAGAAAGATAAGCAAAGCAAAACGTTGGCATTGCAGAATCCCTCGTTCTTCTCACCTAAACCTACTATCTAATAATCAAAGCTGAGATTAATTCAACGCAAAACTCATTTGTTGATTCAATTGATTATCTGGATGTTTCTTCGAACTTAGGCATCAGTTTCATCAAGAAAATAAAAAAGCAGCAAAATAATTTTCAAAGGTAAGTCGGTGAAGATCTGACTCCGATCGGCTTATGAATTTATACCCTTTAAGCTTAATTTTATTGATCATGTAGCCGATCCTTCTGTTTTTTGCAGCTTCAAGGAACGATCTGTAAGTGCTGTCTCTCTCTCTCTCTCTGATCGACCTTCATATTTTTGAATTTGTTCAATTTTTTTATCTAATTCGATATTTCGATGGTGCTCTTTTTTTTTGAAACATCGATGTCTAATTCAATCAAGTTCATCTTTAGTTATTGCTTGTTAAAAATGGATGAACTTCTCTGTTACTTGGTTGATTGTTAGATAGATATGTGTTCGAGTTTTTGCTTTTTTTAGATTGTTAGATTATGCTGACGGATCATTTATTGGCTAGCTTTTTTAGTTGACGATGATGGATTTTAGTCAGAAATTAATACAAAAAGGTCAGACTTGAGTGTTTGATTAGCTACATTTGTTGGTCTTGCAAAATTTGATTGTGAGGACACAAAGGAAAGAAAAAACAATTAGTCGACAGGAAGGAACAAAACGAATTTTTGTAAGTAATAGCATTCTCCCTTTTTAAAAAAGAAACGAGATAATATTGGCATGTATGTATGCACAAAATTATCCATGTGAAATTTGTTACTAAAATTAGGATTTTACCCTGCTGCATGTTCTGGGAGTTGAGGAGCATTTTAAATTATTGTATTGAATATGGTTACTGTTTGTTACTTCAATTTTCTGCATTTCTGAATCGAATGTGCAATTATTTTTTGGTCTTTCTGATTCAGGAGACCTGAAGGGAGTGTGTTGTAATTTAGGGTAATGTGAATTGCATGGGTCGAGGATGCCTGAGCTTCGAAGTGGAGCCCGAAGATCTAAACGAATAAGTGAACTTCAGCCAACTGCCATTCAACTGAACACTCAAGTAGAGAATTTGCCTCCCCCTACCCAAAACAAACCTAGAAGAAGAGCTGTTGGGAGAGGACGAGGTGCTTATGTAGCTGCTCTTTCGACAAAAAGACCTCAAGCAGAAGCAGCAGCAGCAGCTAGGCAAACTGGTGTTGGTAGAGGCAGGGCTATTAGATTGATAAATTTAGAACCTGGTATTCCCTGTGAGGTTCTTCCCCCAGTTGCACCCTTAGCAGCTGCAGAAGTTGCTCATAATCAAGGGGAGGGGGCAGCTGGTAAAGATCTTCAAATGGAGGGTGGAAGTGCAGAGAAATTGATGGGTGTTGAAGAAGATGCAAATCAAATTCCTGTTCCCGACAGAGTATCTTCATTTTTCCTTCCTGTCCATTCTATATTTGGTTGTTTCTTAGCATATATAGAACTGCATATTTTAACAAGACAATGTCCATTTGTGCCTTCTGTTTTAGTTCTTCAACATACTGACTATTTAGCAATTTTTTGTCGACTCTTCATGAAAAAGATGCATGATATAGGTTGACTCTATAGGTGGATTGATACTTTTTTGGTCATTGTGCTCAGATTTTCTTTCTATTTTTCTTGCATGTTCTCATTGTCATAATATTCTTTGCCAACTTATATATAGTAAGGAGCTAGCATACATAGAGTTACCTTGTCACCTTGAGTTGGTTCTGTGACATAGAATTCTTCTGAAGATGGTAGTTATTGATTTTTTTGCAGGTGCAATTGGGTAGTTCTCCTGTATACAAGATAGAGAGAAAGCTGGGAAAAGGTGGTTTTGGACAGGTATATGTGGGCAGGCGATTAGGCGATGGTGTTGACCGCACTGGACCAGATGCTGTTGAGGTATCTTCCTGTTAGTTACCTACAGCCAAACTTTAAATTACAGAGAATATAAGAGGCATCTGTTGAGAAACTTTTTGTCTCAGGTTGCAGTGAAATTTGAGCACCGCAATAGCAAGGGATGCAATTATGGCCCTCCTTATGAATGGCAAGTCTACAAGTAAGCATGGGATTCTCATTCTAGCATTTACTGTGGATATTGATTTGTTGAATTTTATGGTAGTATAATCTGCAAGCTGACTTATAATTTTTTAATTGATAAGCACTCTAAACGGATGTTATGGTATTCCAAGGGTTCACTATAAAGGTCGCCAAGGAGATTATTACATTTTGGTAATATCCACTTTAAAACTAATGGTGTCATGGCTCATCAAAGAATTTGAAAACTTATCATGATCAATGAATATTTAATATTTCCTCAGATCATGGACATCCTTGGGCCTAGTCTTTGGGATGTGTGGAATTCCTTCGGCCAGTCGTAAGTTCTCTCTCTCTCTCTCTCTCTGACTTACATTCCCTCCAGATAAATGGAAAAATAAATGTTTTTTTCCTGTATATCTGTATTATCTATGACAGGATGTCTCCAAACATGGTTGCCTGCATTGCAGTGGAAGCAATATCAATTCTTGAAAAGCTGCATTCAAAATGGTATCTCTGACAGCTTTGATGTTTACATTTGCATGTTCCCCTGTTGTCAGAAGTTTATTACTTTTATGTTCTCAATTTTTCTTTATCTTTTGGTTGAAGTTTTGTGCATGGAGATGTGAAGCCAGAAAATTTTCTTCTCGGTCAACCTGGAACTTCTGATGAGAAAAAGCTATATCTTATTGATCTTGGTTTGGGTATGTTGTCCTACTCCTAAAACATTTGGTTTCAATTATATCCTTGAAGAAAATATAATTCTTCATTTTAATCAATCGAATAGCTGTGAGCTATTGATGGGCTACCTTCCAAATTTCACATCCATGTGTGGCAGCATTGACGTAGAACCTTTCTATCTTTGGAGAAATTACTGCTTCTCTTTTTGAAAGGCTTGTTTTACTTTTGTCAGAATCTTTCCTGAAACTTTTGAAGATATTTTAGGAAATGTTTACATCCCAGAATTTATTGATTGAGTCATTTAAATGTTTGGATTCAGCATCCAGATGGAAAGATGCGTCATCAGGTCAACATGTAGAGTATGATCAGAGACCTGATGTATTCAGGTCTGTGTTCTCATACTTCAACTCTTAAGCTCTTATTATTTGCATGATCATTCATTCATTATGAGTCCCTTTGGCAGGGGAACAATAAGATATGCCAGTGTGCATGCACATTTGGGACGAACAGGTAGTAGAAGGGATGATCTTGAGTCATTGGCATACACTTTGATCTTTCTCATCCGGGGAAAACTTCTTTGGCAGGGTTATCAAGTAAGTTTATACTCTCACTTCATGTGTTTGTTGATGCGATTATTCATCTAACCTTTTGCTTTTCTCTTGGTCAGGGAGACAACAAGAGTTTCCTTGTCTGTAAGAAAAAGATGGGTACTTCTGCAGAGTTGATGTGCTGCTTCTGTCCTCCCCCATTCAAGCAATTCCTTGAAGCTGTGACAATTATGAAGTTTGATGAGGAGCCAAATTATTCCAAACTGATATCATTTTTTGAATGCCTAATTGAACCGTGTGCTCCTCTTAGACCAATCAAAATAGATGGAGCACTTAAGGTTGGGAGTTCTTTATTAACTGTCTTCAAATTCTTGATATATATGCTTTTTTATAAGTTATGCGATGTCTTAGTTTTGTCTTCTATCTTCTTATATAGGTTGGTCAAAAACGTGGAAGATTGCTTATAAATTTGGAAGAAGATGAGCAGCCGAAGAAGAAAATACGATTAGGTAGTCCTGCAACACAATGGATTTCAGCTTATAATGCACGTCGTCCCATGAAGCAGAGGTAAAATGATGCAGTTTGCTTAATGCAACTTATAATCCTACTGCAATCTCTAAAATTCATACCTTAATTATTATATGTGCTAGTGTCATTTTTCTTGGAGTAGGTGCTCATGGTTAGGGGTAGAACTCAGATTTTCTTATTCTTAGAAGGGAAAATGCTAGTAATAAACAAGTGATGTAGAAATGATCAAAAAGATCTATGAATAAACAAATGAGAGTCGATGGCAAAAATGTCAGGAAATATCAATATAGCAGAGTTCATATGTGTACTGGCCTACAGTTTAAAGAAATGATTAGTTAATGATATCTTTACCAAAAAATTCAGTTTCGATTAAGGGTAAGTATTTTCAATTATCCATTTATTGCAAAAATGTACACACGATATTTCCAAGTTTCTAGTGCAACTATAAAAATACTTGGGGTAACTTTCCCAATTAAAAATTATAGTATTTACCATATCAGGCTCTCATTTATTCTATTAAAGTTAAAAGGTATGAGTTAAACTTTTAAAGTTATTGGGTAAGCAGTATAAAAGTATAAGGTATGCATAAAAGGCTGTCAGGGAAACTTTGCCATTTGTCTTTCGTAGGTCTCCATGCAAATAGGTAAAACAAATAATGAAAGATTACTCCCTCCCCCTCCCCCCCCCCCCCAAAAAAAAAAAAACCAAATAATGAAAGATTGGCTTTTGGTTTATGTACGATTGACCATTAGTTGGGTTGTTTGGTTTTTGCAATGTGGGGAGTATTGGTGCAATGAAAGTCAAGCAGATTGGGTTGCAATTGTATTATCATTGCTTTGAAGCCAAGTATAAGAATAATGGGAAAAACCTATATCTCAAAGCATTTTGTTGTGTGATATTACGAATGAGTGGTTGTAATTTGCCTCATCTTGGCTTCAAGGCCATGGCTTCAGATCACTAAAGACAAAATATTTGTAAATGCATGAGTAAGGTTGCTTACATTTAAACTTTCTAACGCCTAGAATGCGGGAGCCTAGGGTGTTGGTGCGCCTATCATTTTTATATGTGATAAATCATAGTGTTTTGGCCTTACGCATTGCCTTTTCTAATGTCCCATCGTCGATTGCTAACAAGATTGAGCATTTTATCAAGTTTTCTTGTGGGGTGGCTGCTGTGGTGTTAAACTTCATCTTGCTAGGTGGGATGTTATTGCTGTGCCACTGCCAACAAATAAATGAGGATTAGGGAGAAAGGACTTCACAATTTAAGTAAGGCTTTAGTGCTTAAGTGGTTGTGGACATTCTTGGCACTGAAGCCTGAACAAATCTTTAAATATCTGTCCTATATTAATTTGTGAAGGTACTTGTAATGGATTCTAAGAATCTCTTCTTGTCTAGTCTAGTCCAATAAGAGCAGAAGAGATAGGGTAGATTCTGATTTTTAATGTAGCTATCGAAGGGACTGAATCATTTTGAATGGATCATGAATGAAATATTAGTATTAGTATAAAATATATTGGATAATATGTATCAATATTAGATATATTAGAAAGAAACAAATTTCTAAAAATTGTAAGCTAATAGGGTTGTATCAAATGATATATCATGATATATTATAGATAGGACGACACATTGTGATATTATAGCCGTAGGATTTGGGCTGATATCAATACATATTAGTTTATATTTGTGTCATGGATTGCTAAATTGCTAAATAATCACAGGAAATATATGGATAGAGAAATATGTTAAACCTCTCTTGGGAGGTTTTTCAGCACATTTTCTTTCCTTTTTTGTTCTTTTACAGTTGGGATGGTGCTTCTGAAATTCATAGGGGGATGGATTCTATTGTTGATGGATTGTCTTCCTATGCCATATTATCTGGCTTCTGATAACAAGCCCATATAACAGATGTTGAAAATTTGTGGGCTTTCAGCTGGTCCAATGTCCTTTGCTAGGAGTACCCAACCAGATAAATTTTATCATTATCTGTGGTGGATTTTCTAATGTCTTCATGGATTGTGGGCATTTGAATGAGTTCCTCCAAGTTCTCTATTGCTTATTAATATATGGATTTTTTGAATTAAGGGGGGCCAATTCCCTGGAAATTCTGTGGAGATTTGGTTCTCTGATCTGTGAACAAGGCTCCCACATTCTTTGGGATCTGGAGTTTTAGTTAAAAAAAAAAAAGCTTGGGGAGCAATGCTGAAAATAAATCACATTGGATACTTTGCTAATAAATCTTTTTTTTTTTTTTCAGAATTTAAAGTATGTGAATGGCATATTTCAATTATCAGAGTTGCTTGGAGGATCTGATTTTTTTGCACTATTGTTGATGGGAATAAGTTGGTTTCACTGAAAATCAGTAATGGATGGTCTTTTGGTGTCAGAATTGTTTTTTAGCAAAGGGGAAAAGTGTCCTATGGAGTAAAATTTCGTCCTGTAGTGATTTTGATTATGCATAGGGAATGAAATAGGAGGGTGATGAGGACATCTTGTAGACTTGATTTATTAGTGTATTTTTAAGATTTGCTTTGGTATGCTTTCTTATCTTAGAAAATTATAAAACTGGTAATTTCTAGGATACCTATAAAATACTATATTTTCTTTTTATCATTTCTTTATTTTAAGTTGTCGTTAATTAGGAAATTGTATTTGTTTCCTAGTTAACCTAGGAGTAGACTATTTTTATATAAGGATCTAATTGGATTGTTTGATTGGTCATTACTGAATTAAATTATTATTGAGATATTGTGCTTTTCTTTCTTTCTTAGGTAATCTTTACTTCTCTATTTTCTTTATTTTATTCTCTTCATCGCCCCTTTTGCCTTTTCCTTCGTCTTCCATAAAGAAATCCTACTTTTCCAAACTCCTCTTAGCTCTTGAAATCCACAACTCATTTGCTGCTCCACAAATAACCCAACAAACAGCCTACCACTTTTGGAAAATAAACACCACCAACCATAAGATGCTGCCCACCACTGTCATCTCCCACAACTAGTCAATGATGGCAGCCACAACCAATACCACTACCATTTTTCCTCAACTAAGTGCGTAATCATACTATCGGAGCTTGGTGAGGAGAACATTTGTTTTTATTCTTCTTTTTAACTTTTTTTAAAGGATAGGCCTTGATATAAAGGTAAAGTTGCTCATTTTGATGTTTCAAGTTAAATGACAAAATTGGTATCTTTGTAATATATGGGTAAGGCTGTGTATACTTACCTTTTCCATACCCCACAACATGGAAGTTTTGTACACTAAACTACGCTTTGTTCACTTATTTTTCTTGCATGTACGGTTTGCTTTTTTAATGATGCTCATTTGACTTCCCTTTGATGTTTGCTTACTTACCAAGGAAGAAATGATAGTTTAAGTGTAAGGGAAGGGTGTTGTCTACCTTCTCTGCAGCATTTGGTTATGGAAATGAAATAAAATGAAAATAAAATATTTATTATCAGGGAATAAGCTGAGAATTAGTCCTGTGTTGGTGATGGTGAATATCTTTGGGTTAGTAAGTCCACTGCCAATATAATGGAGACAGTTATTGCCCATGGTTCTGGATCTATCGGTCAAATTCAAGTTACTTAAATGATAATGTTAACTAAAAAGAGAAATGTAGGCTGGGTGCTATTAATGAATAAAGATATTGTTGTAATAAGATTAAAATAAATCTTATTACAATATTTAAAGTTATCTAGTTAGGCTAGATAAAGGGCTCTAGGTTTTCATTATATGAATCAGCCATACTGAATGAAATACACTTATTTATATTTTGACAGATACTACTTTTTCTTACATTATAGTTAAGGTGGAGACATCCTGAAGGTGTAGTGGCACAGTTGGAAACTTCTAGAACCCAATGTATCACTTTCTCATTCTAAAAAGATCTCCTTGGGTTTTGCATCCACTTCATTGCTTCCAAATGAGTGCCTTGTAATTTATGCATAACATCTTCATTGCTGACAGCTTTCCACATAGGCCCAAACATATATGTAAATATTGGCTGATATGTATTGGTATTGGATCCTCTGATACATATATTTTCTAATATTATGACAAAATTGCAATATATTACTGGCGATATATAGGCCAATATGGCTCTCTCAGCTTATAATTTAAAAAAAAAAAATTTCTTCTGATATATCCGATACTGATGAGTATTGTCTAATATGCCAAATACTAATATGGTCATGGCGGATACTAATACTAAGAAAACTACTTGTTTTCGTACTACCCATAGAACCTATGGAATTTT
The DNA here is from genome assembly GCA_025585075.1 of Nepenthes mirabilis. Lineage (NCBI taxonomy): Eukaryota > Viridiplantae > Streptophyta > Magnoliopsida > Caryophyllales > Nepenthaceae > Nepenthes > Nepenthes mirabilis. The sequence goes on from JAODPA010125670.1 coordinate 8,295, forward strand.
GTTTTTATTGGACAATGCAGTAATTCAAGTCTATTAGCAATTGGTTTTGGAAAAATGAAGTGCAATGACATACATAAGTAGAATAAGCTACATATTTGCAAGCATTGTTCTTACTGTAGAGATGTAAATATTGGCTCATATGTATTTTTGGTCAACCTTGCGGTATCGAATTTTTCCTATTCTAGGACAATATTACGATATATTTTTATATTTGCAATATATTGACCGATACACAGGATATTTGATTGATATCTTAGCTGATATGCTCTATCAACTTACGATTCTCAGAAACTTTTTTTTCTTTGATATATTTGATATCAGTATATATTATCCGTTATGTTCGATATTGATATTTTTATCTATTGTTCTTACTATTTTGAGAGCGGTATTGATTATCTTCACTTCTCGATTGCTTCTAAGCAGTCACCACCATCACACTTCATCCTGAATTGGCTTCATGAGATGGTATCAGTGGTACCTTGAAATAACAATAGAGTGGGATCCCTTAGCTTCGCTTGGACATTTTCTTCTCCGGATGCTCGATGTTTTTATCCTTTGAAGGGTCCATGACACTGGGATTGCATTCCCTTTCCACATTGTTCCCTGCCTCAATTGTTCCATTTGGTAGTAGGAAAATATGTAAGAAAGGAAAAAAAGTTAATAGGAAAGTTTTTTTGTGTTCGGATATCCAAAAAGTTACAAGGAAAAAAAATCATATGAAAGAGTTTTAACTAAAACAATTCATTTTTGTGGAATTTCACTTTCCATGTGAAACTAATTTTCATAATAACTATTTTGTATTTTTTTGAAGCTTTTTAGATCCAAACAAACCATAAACTATGTCAACTTCCATCGTTGAATGATAGCACCATCCACTGCATATTCTCTTCATATTGGCAGTTGATATATTGCTGAGTTAGCGGAAAAAATCAGTCTATTATGAACAGATGAAAAATCAGTTCATGGTTGTAGCCTGAGACTCTAGCAAATCCTCCTTAGAAATGTTGCGTGCATGTCAAGTTGACGGTGATTGTTAGTGTTTACTTGGTATATTTCCTTGATATGTATTATATGGTTATTTACAGCACTGATGATGACCCAAGAATTTGACAAATTTGGACTCTAATTTTTAGTAATCTTCGTTGTTTTTGGAACAAAATATGTTGCATGACTAATAGCAAGGCACCCGTTTTATTGTAATCTTCTGTGTTATTGTAAAAGATGTGCCGCATGACTAATAATTAATCTGGCACATTATCAAGTGATTAGTATGTTTGAATGATATGTAAAAGCATTTGGGTTGCTGACAAACAGCCAGATTGATTAGCCTATATTGACACCTTCAGTGATCTTCTTCTTCTACCTTTCAAATGAACATGATTACAATAAGTTATCACCTTCAATATTCGGAGTTTAACAGTATTTTTTTATTTTTTTGAAAAGTGGTTTGGAAAAGATATAATTTATACCTATAAGCATTTATGTATTAGAACTTGTCACAAAAAAACCCGCCACAATTTATAGGAAACCTCAATCATCTTTCTAGGAGACTTTATAGAGAAGATGTAATCAGGTAATAAAGGCATTCAACAGTATAGGGTTATTCTTCGTATTGAGGAAGAAAGGACAAGCTAATTTATAGCTTTTTTTTTTTTTCAAAAAATTGCTTAGAAATGATAAACTGATATTACCTTTCAATGATTTACCTGGCATATAGTCTCTTTTGTGGAGATATAATAGCCTCTGAGTGAATAATGACTACTTACTTTAATGGAGGTCCATCTATACATGATCTTGTTCAATTTTGAATTACGGCCTTAAGCATCTTTCTGTTGAAGGCGGCTTTATGTATGATTACATCTCTTTATATTGTTGTTGGCATTGTGAAAGTAGGTTCGTTCTTATTCTTAAAATGCCTTTAAAAAGGCTCTTGGGTCTTATCAAGCAATTTGATCGTACATTTATAGAAGCTGAGAAAAGGGTTATATGATTATTTAAAGCTACATTTGCCATCTCCTTGTGCAGCCAATTTACTATTAGGTCAGCTAGATTGATGAAAACATCAGTATTAGTATTGTTATCGACCGTAATCATATCGATATCGAATATACATACGATATTAGATATATCAAAATAATAAAAAAAAACTTCTGTGAACCATAAGCTAACGAGCAAATATTAATTGATATATTGGTCAAATATGGGGTATGTCAGATGGTATTTGGAATATCGATTGATATGTCGTGATATATCACCAATACTTAAACATGTTGCGATTTTATATTTTTTAGTCAAGCTGGGAAGGTTAGTCGTTATTCATGTTAGCTTGAGAGAGGGTTGCTTGATTCAGTGCAGAATTGGAAAATATGATTATAAGAAGCAATAGGAACACTTCCATTTTTGAAGGATATGAGGTTGTCATTGTATCATGGATGAAAATATTAGTATTGGCACCGGTTATAACTATATTTTTATTGGTCAGTACGTATTGGTATTATATATATTAGAAAAAAATTCTCAAAAATGTAAGCTGACAAACAAATATCAGCTAATATTATGGTAATTATCAATATCGAGTCTCTGATGCTGATATCAATATCGGGAGTCTTCGATGCCAATATAAAGTGGCCGATAAATTGGATATTGGCCGATATTTTCATCCTTACAGTGATTTTATATACAAACTGTGAAATCTAGTTTTTTCAATCTTTGCAAATTGGTGGAGGAATTATACTTTAATTTTGACCTCAGGTATGGCTAACGTGGTTGGATGCACATTGAACTTGAAGGTTTTCACATGTTCATTCTCCTAAGAGAGATAAGTGGGTGATGGAATTAATTGATGAAGACAGGCTTGTGCCCTCTTTTCAGAATGCTTTAGGGTATATTTGGTTAAAGGATAGTTTGAAGGGAAGGAAAATATTAAGGAAAAAATAAAAATGAAAGAAAATGAGAAAAAAAATTACTTTCCTTAAATATGAATATTTTAGTATACATTTTTTATCATATTTTTATTTTTATCATTGTGATTCTCCATATAATTTAAATATGAAAAAGTATTTTTCTTCAATTTTTTTCTTTTCCTTAAAATTTTTATAGATCNTTTATGTGATTTTTCTTCTGCATCTAAACAGAAAAAAAGGAAATGTTTTATTTTCATTTTCTTTTTATTTTTTTAGTAGTTTGTTTTTTTGTTTTTCAAATTTTTTAAGAACCAACCAAGATCTTAGCAAATAACTTCTGCTTTTCAAGGTTTTTGACGTGTTGCTAATGGGTTGGGCAATCATGTTTTGATTTAGGGATCAGATATTGCTCTGAGACATGGATTATGTTTAGGTTTTTATTTTATAATTAGGTGCTACTTATGATATGAAGGTCATGGGTTCAAATTATCAAAACGGCATAAAAATCTCATGCATTAGGCCATCCCCTTATACATTGGTCACACGTTCGTAATATATGTTGTTTTGCCATTTGTAGGGAGAGGGAAGAGAATGGTATGATTGCTGATGAACAATAATCGTGAAGGCATCTTTAGTGACCGTCAAACAATTTAATTGATCAATCTTGAACTAGCTTAAAAACTTAGCTGACAAAATAATAATCTGGTTGTATTCGGAGAAGTTAAAGGCAATTGATTTGATCCAGGCAAACTTCCCATAAGGAGTTATATGTGGTTAAACTTCCATCTGGCAGGTGGCTACCACCACTGTCAGCTAGTGGCTTACTAACTCCATCAGAAGCCACTAGTCACCACCACCACCCGAATGAGAGAAATATGTTGATATTCATTGTAGCTTTTTCCAAACTTCTGGAAAAACATGAAAAAGAAGGCTCGAATCATACGATCCTTTCGTCACCACAAAATGAATGGGGTGATCTTGTAGCTTTTGGTTTATAATGATGCATTGGAAAGGGACATAAAATTTCAGTGTTTGAACACACACACAACATTTGATTATGTCCTGACAAAAATCCAATTTACACCTTTTTCCCTTTAGTTGGAGACATTAATAATCGTGGTGTAATGCTAAAGCAAAAGATCAAAATTAGAGCACATTTGCTGATTTCAATGGCCCCAAATAGATCCTTGCTTATATTTGTTACTCTTTTTTTTCCTCGTAACTGGGGGGCAAAATCCCTGATTGCATTTGACGACATAATAAAGGTAAAAAGGTAACTGTATTGATATCTTATGCTTTATTCTATTCACCAAATATGGGAATAGAGCTTGAATGGTTATTTCATTCCATTAATCAAATTGCTATTTCTATTATATTCCCTCCTTATTATGATCTAGTTGAATAGTTATTAGATTCCATATTCTATTGTTTATTTTTTGTTCAAATATGAAATTCATAATGGCACCGTTTTATGGAATTTTGATCATGCTAATGGAGCCTGTTAGAATTGGGTCATCTATAATGCTTGCAGTTTTTGAGTTTTGGGTTTGAAACATGGAATAAAATGTCGATCGAGATATAACTATATTAGTCTTGATATCAGATGTATCTGATATATTGGATGATATTTTGTCCCTCATGTTACGATTCACAAAAAACATTTTTACATCCGTTATAGCCGACCCTAATAAGATTGCCTGATATAATTGATATTAATACGGTTACCACTAATATCGATGTTTCTATCCATGGTTTGAAACATTCATGCATGTTTACTTTGCTGAGTTAACTAGATCTTTTGGTAATCTTGTAGGTACCATTATAATGTAGCCGACTCAAGGCTTCGACAACACATAAAAAAGGGAAATGAAGACGGATTATTTATAAGTTGTGTCGCTTCTGCGGCTAACCTTTGGGCCCTAATCATGGATGCCGGAACAGGTTTCTCTTCCCAGGTTTGGGAGTTATCAGCCATCTTCTTGCATAAGGTCATTTTAAAGCTCTTCATCTCGAGTGTTGTTATAGTTCTCCTAGTGAGAGACTTCTATATCCTCCTAACAGTTAAAATCAAAAGTTAAATAGATGAGCGGTGGAGATTGTAGTAAGTGATTTAAATGGCTAATTTAATATCTCTTATTCGTTTACTCAACTTCTAATACTGGCTATTAGGTGGATATAAGAGTCTCCTAACAACTCTCCAACTCTCCTCATCTAGTGTAGAAAATTATTTACTGCAACTGCTTACATTTTTCCCTATTTGTTGGATCTTATCAGGATTGGATCATGGAACAATGGGAAAAGAATTTTTATATCAGTTCAATAGCTGGTGCAGCTAATGGAAGTTCTTTGGTTGTTATGTCCAAAGGTCAGCTAACTGTGATCTCCATGAGAGCGGTTATGGTTCTCCTATCATCTTTCCTTAATACACTCAAGGGCTGTGATTGAAAGTTAAAAAATGGAGGGCAGAGATTGTATCAAGTTTCTTATAATACTTGATGCAATCTCCACCCTTCATTTGTTAATTTCTAATCTGAACTCTTAGGTAGATATGAAAGTTTATATAATAGGATCATAACTTCAATCGGTCTACACACCCCCTGAGAAAGATTGTTGTGGTGGGGGGTAGGGTAGAGAGAAGAAGATGATGGAAGAAGCATTAGTAGCAGTACTTCTCATCGTAGTTGAAAATATTGGTCGATATATATCAGTATTAGAAGGCTCTGATATCGATATTTTCACCGCGAGGAAAATATCCCTACTTGTCACTCTATAGATGACATTTCGCAATATGTGTCAACCAATTTCTTGCTTTGTTTCATTTTTGGAAGCTTAAATCCAAGTGTTTTGAAGTTTGAATATTTTGAAAAGTTAAATCCATATGTTTTGTAGACATATAAAATAAAAAAAAATTGTAATGGTATTTTTTTAATGACCATGAAGGATTTTAAATTATTTTTTAAAAAATTGACTAAAACTCATCAGATAATTAGTCGTTTTACTTCTTAAAAGCTTAAATCCAAATGTTAAAGTTCAAATTTTCTAAGAAGTCTAAAATCATATATTTTATAGAAGTATAAAATATACATAAATAAAATAAATTAGGAGTATTTTTGAATGACCTTAAAAGATTTCGAGATTAATTGTATCAAAATTGACTAAAACTTCTAAAATAATTAAATAGATTAAATATAGTCAAGTTTTAGTACACAACTTACTTTTGATGTGGTTATAAAAAAGGAAAGTTTTACATCCGCGACATCTAATTCGGGCACATATCAACCAAAACGGCCGACATAGATATCATCACAACTGATACTGATACTTTCATCCATGCCTCTCCATTACTTAATGCAATAATCTTTCGTTTCATATCAAATTGACTGCGGAATAGTATTTCTAATTCTATTTTTGACTGTCGAAATCCAGGGACTCCTTACACTCAACAATCATACAAAGTGAGTGAATCTTTTCCGTTCAAGTGGATCAATAAAAAGTGGAAAGAGGGATTCCATGTAACCTCAATGACTACTGCCGGTGGCCGATGGGGAGTGGTTATGTCGAGGAATGCTGGGTATTCTGATCAGGTAAACAGGCACACGAACCGAAGTTCTTAGTTGCTCTGGGGAAAAAAAAAAGAAAAATATATAAAAGCAACACATGAACAAACAGTTAGGATATGTTTGATTTAAAGAAAAGATGAAGGAAAGGAAAAAAAATTGAAAGAAAATAATTTTTAGTATTTGGATTGGATTGAAAATTTTAGGAAAAAAGAATGATGTGAAAAATGTGTGAAAATATAGTGGTGTATGGAAAATTTTTTATTTAAAAACAAGAGGAAAATCAAAAGAAAGAAAAAAATCGTATCTTTGTTTAATTTCCATACAAATTGGGTGCTCTCTTCAAAACCCTATCTCTTACAATCAGTCACCCAGTCTCTCCTTTTAACTCTCTCATCCCCTCTGCTCTCTTCCTATCTTCTCCTCTCCTCTATTCTACTCTTTTCTTCCCCTCTAACTTCTTGTAATGGATCCTTTTATTATAGGTTAAAAATTTTAAATGTTCCAAATGAACACATAAAATAGCAATTAAAATGAGCTTATTAACTTATTAAATGTATGTATCTTTCTTTTTTAATATTTTTTGGTAACCAAATAATAAAAATATTTTTCTTGAAAATTTATTTTCATTTCAATATGAATTTTCATAATACCCAAACGGAAAATGCATAAGAAAGAAAAAAAAAAAATTATAGGAAAGCGTTATGTGTTCGGATGCTCGGAAAATTACATGGAAAAAAAATTATATGAAAATGTTTAGGTAAAATTAATTGTTTGTGGAATTTCACTTTTCATTTGAAACTAATTTTCATAACTATTTTTTAATCTTATTGAAAATTTTCTAGACACAAATAAACTATTAGTGTTTTGCAAACTTATTTGAACCTAATGCTACTAGGTCGTCGAGCTTGATTTTCTATACCCAAGTGAAGGTATACACCGGAGATGGGAGAGTGGTTATAGAATAACTTCCATGGCTGCAACTGCAGATCAAGCTGCATTCATACTTAGCATTCCGAAACGGAAAATGATGGATGAAACCCAAGAAACTCTAAGAACCTCTGCATTTCCGAGCAACCATGTAAAGGTGCGTTCGTCTTCTTCTTCTGCTGCTGCTAATTTTTGGGTGTGAAGTTTGAGCTTATGTTTTCTGTGGTTTTAAAGTTGACTAGTAATTACAAATGAGTCTGTGTATTGGAAAATTCCTTATCCGTTGGTTGGATGTTAAAATGCCGGTTAAACATGATCATGAAATTAATTATCGGCCAATATGTATTATAACATTGATATATATTGGTATCAGGCCCTTTTAGATACCGTGACAAAATCACGATATTGGCTGATATAAGTATACTCGATACTTTGGCGTATTTGCTGATATTTTTTTCCCTAATTTATTTTGCTCCATGTCACAGAAAAACAGTGTTTGATATATCCATATTGATATTGCCATAGTGGTGGATCTAGCATGTCATTAGTGAGGTCACTTGATCCCACTGGAAAAAGTTATAAATTGAAAGAATTAGGTATACATATGTTGATAATCAAACTGAAATGTTTTATTGATTTTATTGGAAATTTTTTTTTCTGGCATACTATATTTGTTATTGAACATTGTGACTAACTTATCCTCTGAGATTAGTCAATTTTTTTTCTTTTTAACAATACTAATACTGTAGTTGTATGAAATTTACTCTGTTGAAAGTTGTGAAATCCAATTGCTGAAAATTAAAATAGTGAAATTATAGAAGTATTGATTTTGTATGGTAATTTTTTTTTATAAAATCATTTTGAGTAGTGATTCGGCTGCCCCCCTCCCCCCCCCCCCCCCAAAAAAAAAAAAAAAAAAAAAATCCTGGATCCATCTGTGTATAACCTGACAACAATATCCTTATTGAGTGTGGATTCCGCAGATTCATGGCANCCCCCCAAAAAAAAAAAAAAAAAAAAAATCCTGGATCCATCTGTGTATAACCTGACAACAATATCCTTATTGAGTGTGGATTCCGCAGATTCATGGCACATTGAATTTTGCTGTGTTTTCTTTTTCTGGCAGGAAAAATGGTCGAAAAATCTTTACATAGCTTCCATTTGCTACGGTCGAACTGTTTGCTGAGGTGCATGGTGCCCACATTTCCCCGGAAAAGCATGAAATACATATGCCGATGGAGGGAAATGGCAGCTCTGATATCGGATCGACCAGCAAGTCATCTTCTCCAACAGTCCCGATGAGAAAGTACCCGAAGAGAAGGGGTACCTATTTACAAGGTTCATATTTGAAAGCTACAAAAGAGCAAAAGAGAAGAAAGTAGACACATAAATGCATCAAGAGTCAAAATAAGCACACGACGTTCAACCCGACCGGATGAGCTCCAGGATAAAAGGCTCCGTCGAAAAGGTATGAATGTTCGGTATTAACTCCACTGTCTGAAAAGAAGGAAAAAAAACGGAAAATTAAATGAAGTCACGATCATCTAAGCTGATCGAATGTTGAAAATCGACATCTTGGACATATTTTTACCTTAAAAGTTTTCCTACTTTCCTTTTCATCTTTTGCTCAAAAAAGCATGAGACTTTACTCTGATTTTGAGTTTGTCATGTATTTATACATACATCTTTAGTTTGAGTTGTTCATTAATGCATGGCTCCCGCGAGCTGCACCGTGTTGATGGAGTGATGAGATATCGATAATTACTTTATATGAATTATTCGATCATATTCTAATTATTCATCATGAATC
>JAODPA010125681.1:0-17491 GCA_025585075.1 Nepenthes mirabilis
ATTGTAATAAATTTAGCGGGTAGTATATTATGGTATATCTTAATATATTGTAGTAGTAATTGATATTCGAACCTATCATTTTTAGATAAAAGCGACGTTTGACCCCATCTACAAGGTTATATGTACAACGACTTATCTATGGGTTTTAAATAGTAACGTAAGGTCTTTAATTATATAAAAATAAATATAATTCGAGTTTTGATTATCCGCACATTTAGTTGGCAACGCTCTATTAGCCCTTGATCCCTAAAAAAATTATATAATTGAGTATGGATTTTATGGCACTATTTGATTGAGAACATTAAAAGGAAAATTTAAAAAGTTGTGCATAACTATTATGAAAATCTATGTAATTGAATTTGAATTTGATCTACTATCATTCTGGCATGTTTTAATACAAATTATATGTTAAATTATGTAAAATTACATAACTTATTGAATTTTTGACTCATTCTATTTTTATTTTTTACTAACCTCTTAAGATTAGAAGTTTGGATACCTGTAGGATAAGTTAAATTCAAGGAACAACTATTGGAAGAGATTAAAATTAGAATTATAGAATATTTAATATTGTATCTTGATTTTCAAACAGTAATTTAATACTTATGTTATTTAGACAATGATTTTGTGTACAAAGGAACAAATGATATCATGGATATAGTTTATGTTATTTACGACTTATAGTCTCGTGGGATATCAACTTATCTGACAATTAAATAATGGTGATTTTTAGTTTCCAGTTAAATTGAGTTCTCTTGGGACGGAACAGATTATTTTTCTTTAATAATCACCGTCAATAAATAGATAAAACTAATGTCCAAAATAAAATAATGTAATATTTTTATAGAAAATCGGGTAGAATTTCCTCGATAAGAGGTGTCATCTAGAACCTGTACAAATCCAAAAATCAGATAGCAGATGCAGAATTATTTCCATATGATAAACCTACGAAAGTATAAATATTTTTCCAACAAAATACAAAACATGCTAAAACCATAAATATACAAGTTTCATCCATAAGTTTGTCATTTATATTCAAGCTATCAAAACTCTCAAAATCTTCAACAGGTCTTGAGGCTCCCAAAAATCTTCTTTGTTAAACTTTGTCTATTCTTGGTCATCCGGTACTAGCTCTATTGTCTAATCTGAAATGAGAAAAAATAGCAATAGTGAGCCAAAACCTAGTAAGGTACCATAAAATATGCAAATGTAAAATCTTTCGTACAGAATATGAATACAGTAAAGCAAAAATCATGGGAATTACCGAAGAACAGAAACACATACAGAACCATGAGAGAAGTATAAATCGATATAAACATGTATTTGAAATCATAAATCAATATCAGACTTTGCCTGTTCTTTGAAGTTCAACTTTACTATCCAAGGACCCAAACTAGTAGACCTATTAACCGAGGGGGCGAATAATCGAGAATAGATTATATTTTGCACACAATCAGAGGCCAAAAATAATATAGTAGTATCCTTTCTCACGAGATTAGTTATAGAAATACCTCCCAAAGGCAGGTTAGATTCAAAATTTACCCTCTAGATGTTAACACCCCGAGGAAGAGCAAACCATGTATCACTTCATGGACAGAGTTATCCTTAATTACCACTGTAACATTCTAAGGCATGCTAGAGAACCTTATCTGACTGTACAATAGTCCTAGGTCCCATTTTCTTACCGATTTAACAGAGCTAAAAATATTCTTATCCTTATCTCTTAACTTTTAGCTTATTTTGCCTCGAGGGCCAGTCAAACTCATATAGACAAACCTTTAAAAAGCCTTAAAACTTTCTCAGTAATTTAATGTAAAATTTTTCAGATAAAAATCATCTTATAAATATTAACATTTTACAAAATCACATTTACATCTCAAGATTCAAGAAACTTAAATACCAAATCCTTAATTTTCATTCTAGGGTTTCTTGCAAAGCTTCCGAACATAAATCGAACACTGAACGCATGCTTAATCATGAAATCGAAGCTATAAATCATGAAACATATAGATAAATATGAAATCTATCCGTAAAATTTAGAAAAACATGCACTATTCACATCAAACCATAGAGGAAAGGGGTTTTAGGGCCTAAATACCAAAATAAAGATATTAAAAAGCAGTAAAAATAAAAAACAACGCTCGAGATACACTTGCTTTAGCCTGATCTACCATTTTTCACTTTGATTGGACCGAAATTGGCAAAGAATCCCTTTTTTTCCCTTTTCTCCTCTCCCTCCTTCGCTGTTCGTCATTCGTTCACCCAAGCCTTCTTCCCTTCCCCTTTTATAACAAAAATGAAATCAGACTGTGGCAGAAAATTGGGTTCGCGCTTGAGGGCTTAACGAGTGCATGTCGAGCGCACACATATTGTAATTAGCGCCTTCTGGCCAACTTGAGCTGGTGGCGTGCCCAGTAGCTACTAGAATTGGGGCCCTCCTTTGGTGCAACCGAGCATCGTGCGCAAGTCTTTCTGGAGCAATCTATTTTTGGCGCTTGCTGCTAAGCTTAAGCCAGCAACGAGCCAAGATCTGCTGCTTGCTGCATTAAGGCCAATTTCTCACTTTTCTCAATTTCACTTATCTCAAATTTAATTATACCAATTCAATTACTAGAATTTACTATATTTTTGATATCTGTACCTTACAATCCTCCCCCACTTATAAAATTTTATTCTCAAAATTTGACGAAACTACATACCTTAGGAAAATAAATTGTGGTATTTGCTCCAGATCTCCTCCTCACACTCTGATGTTGTTTCTTCTGGCGAGTGATTCTTCTAGGGCACTTTCACCAGGGAAATAATCTTCGTACGTAGCCTCTGATCCTTCTGATCTAGAATCCGTACCAGCTCCTCAACATAAGATAAATCCTTATCAATTGTTAAGGGCTTGAACTCAGTAACGTGTGTGAGATCGTGGACATACTTCCGAAGCATCGATACATGAAATACATCATGAACATTCGCCGAATTAGGTGGCGACGTTAATCTGTAAGCCACCTCCCCAATCCTTTCTAAAATCTCAAATGGGCCAATAAAATATTGTTTCATCTTTCCTTTCACCCTGAATCTAAATGTCCCCTTAGATGGTAATACTTTCAAAAGAACATGGTCACCCACCTCAAATTTTAGCGTTGATCTTCGTCTATCTATGTAACTTTTCTGTCTACTTTGAGCAATCTTTAAATTCTCGTAAATCAGTTTAATCTTTTCCGCAGTTTTCTTAATAATCTCGGGGCCTAAAATTCTCTTATCTCCTATTTCCTCCCAATGTATCAGCGATCTACACTTCCTTCCATATAATGCCTGAAATTGTGTTATGCCTATACTCGCCTGATAACTGTTATTGTAAATAAACTCTGCTAGGGCCCGATAATTATCCCAATTTTTCTTTATGTCTAACACCAAGGCCCTCAACATATCCTTGAGAATCTGAATTGTAAGTTCCGATTGACCATCGGTTTGGGGGTGATATGCCGTACTAAATTTCAGTTCCGTACCCAATTCTTTATGCAGGCTCTCCCAAAATTTGGAAACAAAGTGCAGGTCTCGATCTGATACAATCGTTGCAGGCACACCATGAAGTCTAACAATCTCATTCACATACAATTGAGCAAACTTGTCACAGGAATACGCATCCTAATCGCCAAGAAATGAGCTGATTTAGTCAGTCGATCGATAATAACCCAAATGTGTCATGGTTCTTGGGAGTCCTTGGTAAGCCTGACACAAAATCCATCGCGATGTCTTCCCACTTTGAACTCGGGATTAGCATCAGTTGTAATAACCTAAATGGTTTTCTCCTTTTAGCTTTCAGTTGTTGACACACAAGAGATTTCTTTACATAAGCTATAATATCCCGTTTCATATTTCTCCACCAAAATATTTTTCTCAAGTCCTGATACATTTTATTTAGCCCCGGATAAATCATATTTCGGGATCGATGAGCTTCCTTTAAGATTTTCTCCTTCAACTCCTTATCGTTCAGCACATACAAACGATCTCTAAATCTTAATACTCTATCAGCTAGGATATTAAAATCAATTCTTGAGTCCTTATTTAAATCATCTACAATGTCCATAAGGCAAGGATCATTTACCTGCTTTTCCTTAACCTCATTTACCCCATCCGGTTGAATTTGAAGGTATGATAAAAGCATCTGGTTACCTCAAACATACCGCTGAATATCATATTGTTTCAAATACTCTAACATTTTTATCTGTTTAATCTTAATCTCGTCACATATCCTAATCAGTAACTCAATGCATCAGCAACCACATTAGCTTTCCCAAGCTTATACGTAATCTCACAGTCATAATGCTTTGAAAAATCAACCTATCTCCTCTGCCTCATATTGAGCTCTTTCTATGAGAATAAATACTTCAAACTTTTATAGTCAGAATAAATAAAAAAAATTTTACCATAAAGATAATGTCTCCAAATCCTTAGACCAAATACAACTGTAGCGAGCTCCAGATCATGAATTGGATAATTCCTCTCATGCACCTCTAGTTGTCTGGATCCATACGCAACTACCTTTCTATTTTACATTAACACACAACCTAAGCCCACTTTGGAAGCATCACAATATACTTTAAACCCACCTGATCCCTCCAAAATAGTTAACATTGGAGCGATCGTTAAGCGATCCTTTCACTCCTGAAAACTCTGATCACATTCCTCATTCCAATTAAACTTGGCCTCCTTCTTCATTAACTAAGTCAAGGGCATAGCAATCCATGAAAAATTTTCTACAAATCTCCTGTAATATCTTGCGATGCTGAGAAAACTCCTAATTTCCGTTACCAATGTAGGTCTATTCCAGTTAGTAACCGCCTTTACCTTCTTCGAGTCTACAACGATACCTCCATTCGAAATTATATGCCCCAAGAATATTACCTTCTCCAGCCAAAACTTACTATGATGGAACAGATTTCTTTTTTTTTTGTCCTCAAAAGCTTCCGTCAACAGAAACACAATTATCCAACATTCACAATTCCTACAATAAATATTCACAAAATCACATGTGCCATCTATAGCACAAATCCATAAAAACATTCACTACTTTAATAGTTCAATAACGAGATGTCATCTAAGACCTGCACAGTAAATCCATAGTATATATAGCGGAAGTAAACTAAAAACCTACAGAAGTATAGCTTTTTCCCTTTTACAGTCATACATAACATATGTTTTTCATACAAAAATCTACATGTTCTAAAACATCATTAAACATGAGAGCAGTATACAAAATCACATTTCCAGCTAAGTGTTTGCATCCACAAGCTCTTCAAAAACAGCTCCAAAATACTCTAAGTCCTCCAAAAACCTTCAAAAGCTTCTCTTGGTCTACTCCTTTTCGTTAGGCAATAGCTCTACTGTCTCATTTGGAGGGGGGAACACTAAAACAGTGAGCCAAGACTCAGCAAGGTACATGCATATGAACAGTAAAATTATGATGTAGAACAGTCATATAACGGTGCAGAACAGAATAGTTCAGACAGAAAGCAATTCAGAAAGCAGAAAAATCATACTTGACAGTAATATACTTCATAAATCAGAAATCAGAAATCAGTAAACAAAAATCATCCACTGAGATCGGAAATCAGTCCTCGGTAAACAGAAATCGGTAGTCAGAAATCGATAATAGTAAACTGTAATCAGTACGGTAACCAGTAAGAGAAGTCAGTACAGTAGCCAATAACAGAAATCAGAAATCAAAAATCGGAAAGCAGTTAACATAGCAGAACAATACAGATCTTGCTAGCATACCCTACTAGCAGAGGGGGTGAGTGATCGAGGATAGATTGTGTTCACTCCACACAATCCAAGGCCAGAAACAGAAGTATCCCATTTCGAGGGATCAGAACAGTGTGCCACCAGAAGGTAGGCCGGTAACATAATTTTTCTCCTGACCGTAACGCCCCGACGGCAGGGCAGACCACAAATAACTCCATGGACAGAGTTATCCTCGATTACCACTGGAAAGTCCTAAGGCATGCTGGAGAACCTAACCTTGAGTGCATATCAATCTGGGTCCAAAATAACAGAAAACAGAAATACTTCCTTCCTAAAAGCCATTTTCAGTAAAGCCAGAGTTCATTTTCAGTTCGAAGTCGGAATTCATTATCAATACAAGCCGGAGTTCATTTTCAATACAAGCCGGAGTTCTCTTTTAACAAAAGCCGAAGTACATTTCCTCAAAAAGCCGGAGTGCTTTTTGGATGGAGTACTTTTCACTAACGGGACGGAGTGCTTTTTCCTTTAAAACCTTGGTGCAAATTCCTTCTTAAAAACCGGAGTGACATTCCTTTAAAATCGGAGTTCTTTCTTTCATAAAGGCCGGAGTGCGTAAACTTAAAAACCGGCGTGCTTTTTCTCAAAAAGACGGAGTGCTTAAAATCCGGAGTGCTCAAAAGCCGGAGTGCTCAAAGGCCGGAGTGCTCAAAAGCCGGAGCACCTTTCACTCAAAGGACAGAGTATATTTTAAAAGCCGAAGTTTCATAAATCCGGAGTGCTTTTTACTGAAAGCCGGAATACTTTTAAAAGTTGAAGTTCATTTTCCTCAAAGGACAGAGTTCATTAAGATCCGGAGCTCATTTTACATAAAGGCCGAAGTTCATTTTTCCAACAGAAGGACGGAGTTCTTTTTCTCAGATGACGGAGTTTATCTTCTCAAAGGCAGGAGTTCATTTTCTCAATACAAAGCCAGAGTTCATATAACTGGAGCTACGGTTAAATATTGTCAAAACCCCTCTCATTTACGTACTTAGTGCTTCGCCAAAACTTCCGGACACAAATCGGTCCCTAAACAAGTCTTATTTC
This sequence comes from Nepenthes mirabilis, assembly GCA_025585075.1. NCBI lineage: Eukaryota > Viridiplantae > Streptophyta > Magnoliopsida > Caryophyllales > Nepenthaceae > Nepenthes > Nepenthes mirabilis. The sequence continues at coordinate 6,826 of JAODPA010125681.1, forward strand.
ATGAAATCAAGGCCATAATTCCAAATATATATACTCAGTCATGCATTTAAACCACAAATCCCCAAAATTTTGAGTTAGGGTTTGGCCATGTTCTTTCAATGTCAAAATAAACACATAACACATGACACATGCATGAAATCAGAGCCAAATGCTTCCATAAATACGAACAAACATGAAATCTAACCGATTAATCAAAGGAAATATACGTCATGTACTTCAATCATGCAACATCGACATTTTAGAGCATTTTCAATGGTTTTAAAGCATAAGAAATCAGTACAGTGAAAAATGGCATCCGAAGTACACTTGCCTTGTCGCGGGCTTTCACCTTTATCACTAGCTCACGAATAGATTCGGGCTCCCGAGCTTCGTTCTCTACCCTTCTCTCACTAGGAACGGTGCTCTCTCTCTCTCTCCTCAAACCCTAAAGCCGTCCTGAAATGAAAAGGAGAGAGTTGGGCGCGTTTTTATGCTGCGCCTGCCGCTCGACCAGAGCTCGAGCGGCCAGTGAGCAGCAGGAATTGGAAAATTCCACTGTTTTTTCCGCCCGATAGAAGGGCACGAGCCTACAGCAAGCGCCACTCGGCTGCTTGCTGAATTTGGGCATTTTTTAACTTTTCACTTTTAACTACCACTTTTTTACTACATGCACTGCCTCTTACTGATATTAATCACCTTAATCACATCTAGTTATTACGTTTTCGATTTTGGGTCCTCACACTCTCCCCCACATCTAGTTATTAAGTTTTCACGTTAAATTTCGTCCTTGAAATTTAACGAGCCTCGAATTTCCAAACCCGAGGTGAACTCCTTACATTTAGAAATTATTCCTCGGACAATGCCTTTTTTAGGAACCCCAAGCATTGAATTGTCCTAATCCTCATCCCAAATCAAATCCATAGCCTCCCGAACGACTCAACTTAGACACCTACCGAGACTCTCAACTATCGACACTAGGAAGGCCTTATAATGATTCCTAGATATTCCAAAAGCGACTTGCAATCATGCCGAACATTCTTCCAATCCAATTCGATACTTCAAACGGATCAATGAACTTTCACTTTAATTCATTCCAAGCCTTGAAGGAATTCGGTCACTGGGACCTCAACCTTAACTAGAAATCTCTAGGCCACGGGTCTACAACGCTTACACTGCGCTACTCTGATTATCTATCTAACTATGAATCATCCCAATGAAATTTCACCAGCACATCAATTTCAACTTGACGTCCCAAAGATTATTTAATCAAGTTTTACTAAGGTTTCGATGCAAACCTTAAATCACAATCAGACTTTAAAGTCAGAACGATTTATATTCACACTATTTTATTGGTAATCGGCAAACCAACATTTTCTCCAGAATATATAGCCCGCATCATAGACCCAAAATTCTTAAAATTCGATTACTTAATAACCTTAAGATCTTGTTGGCGCATCAACAAGCCAACTGAACCAAATCCGATTATGACTTCATATTTTATGAACTCCTAGCCTCCCAGACATCGAATACAGTCTTGTCTCCCAATTCAGGAACAGGATATCCTATCATCCAATCATTGGATTTACTTGCGATTTACCTTTCACATTTCCTATGAAACTTCAAAGACATATAAGTCCGAAGACTTGCAACATTTATTGCCAACATTAATGCCTGCTTTTCCAAAGAAAACACCGAGGTTCACCTTTTTAACCTTTAAACAGGTCTGTCCACATGCGATATCATATGATTTTCCTCAATGATACAATCATTCTAGCTCTTAAAATTTAAGTAATGGCTATCTTCAAAACGATATTCATAAGTTCTCAAGGTGGAAACTTCAATGGCTGATTCTGACTTGCATATGGGGTAACATTAATCACGAACTTCTCCCCCACTTAAATCAAAGGTATTCACCTATTATGACGTGAGGGTAACAAAATCTTAACCCTCCTCAAAAGCATTATATTCTACGATGTCTCACCAGACTCATCGGGGGTCAACCTAAATGACAGGAATGTCAATTACCCCTATTCGATCTCGGAAAACTACCTCGTATCTTCTATTCTAACAATTATAAATCTCACCAATGCCGAACGTCTCACAGACACTAAACTTCTCAAGGAATACTTGTCAGGTCACTTAACAACTTCAGTTAGACCCAAAATTACCATACAATTTTACGGCACTAATTGGTCTCCCCAATTAGTCATCACTTAAAATCTTATGGATCCCAAAACCATGCTACCCAAGAGCTACAAGCTTAACAAAGCATGTCCCCTATCAAACTCGCATTCCTTTCTTAATGGGACATACAAGTTATCATCCATCCACGATCCAGGACTTAATCTGTAAACAAAGTGCATACACCCCTTAATCATTTGAAATTCATCCATGAAGTCACCTCAACATGGATCTGAATATGGCCAAAAATTTCAACCCATAAAATTTCATGAAACGCCAACGGACCTACAAAACCCATAAGGTGATTTCTGAACTTCATAGTGGCCATAGCCTCATCTTGAATACCGCCAGGGCTATAACCCCTAATTCTCCACAATTAATACGCTATGGACCCAAATCAATCATAGAGATTATCAAGCCTTTATAACCGCCCATATAATTCACCGATCTGTTCACAATGTCCACTTAACAAATCATTAATCTCCTAGGTAATCCCCATCTTTGAAATTCACAAACAACCTCAACTTCTTGACCAACAGATACGTCAACCTAATCTTTCTTTTGATAATCCCCTCAGACAGCCACAGCCAAAATCCCTCGATGACCACAAAATAACTTCTAGATGTGGTCTCACATTTCTTTCATACATCATCACCACCAAACTCTGATCCCCAGGCATTGGATTTCTTCACAGCCAGGGCAGAGGATGCGAACAATCCTTAATCCAGCGACCATACTATTTACACTTAGGTCATAGTCCCAAAGTCTCCTCGGGAAGGTGTTTATCCAAAATTCTTACTTGAACATTCACTTTGATACATCCTTTTACCTTTCTAAATACTAGATTACCTTTGCCGCTATTACAAAGCCTAGGTCTCCCAATCACACATAACTCAAAACACAGCGCAACCATGGGTTTGGAATTCCCCAAAATGACACCAGGCTGCAATATCAGACGTAAGAGCCTTACCTCTTATCACAACTGGTGACACTTAACATCTTGAGTTAATACCTTAGAGTCCCAGATTAAAACACTGGACCTTTTTACCACCTGTTCATGAATAAAGGCATCTTTCAATCTTACGATCAAGCCAACCACTATTGAAGCAAGTTCCCAAGAGTCTTACCGACACAAGGCATTCACCCAAAGAGCTTCCATAAACACATAGGGCAGTGGCTCTCAATCCTCAAGACCCATGATCCTTTTCATGTCAACCAACCGAGGTCGAAACCACCCCTTATCTAGTACGGGGCAACACGCCATATCTTCTACAAGACATGGGATCACCATAACGTCATCTTAAGTTTAAGAATCCACATTTCAACCTCAAAGGATTTGTGCTGCCCAAAAGTCCAAACACTTAGACATCTCCAAAACGATTTATGTGTTGCCAGCCTAGGATTTGATATACCCGAAATTAAATCTAGTCATACTAACCTCGAGCCGACGGCGCGACTCCATTCATTTCGCTGGTTGGGTTGATCGGCACTCTTCTTAGCAAACCCAAACCTCAAACCAAGATAAATTAACTGAGGCCTCGAGTCAATCACTGATCAATTCAAGAACCCAATTGATATCAATCAAATTACAACACTAAGGTGTCTCTACACACCATCATCCTCTCAACCCTACAACCAGCCACTAATATTAGTAGTCCCCATCTAAGAGCAACTACTAATATTTCCTTGAGACCGAGATATTTTGCATTAAGACATTCCTTGAACACTAACTAGGACACCTTAGTTAACCAATTGAACTAAATCATCATTCCTGACTTAGCACTAGCCTAAGAACCAATTTTCTTAACCGTCGTAGTTTCCTTAACTTCCCATACCTATTCCTACAGGAATTCTGTATAGAGATTCGATCCTATACTTTCGCTTTTCGATCAATCAATTCCTGAGGCATCTCAATTCTCTGATACCAATTGTGACGGAACGGATTTTTTTTTTTTATCCTCAAAAGCTTCCGTCAATAGAAATGCAATTATCCAACATTCATAATTCCTACAACAAACATTCACAGGATCACATGTGCCATCCATGGCACAAATCCATAAAAACATTTACTATTTTAATAGTTTAATAACGAGATGCCTTCTAAGACCTGCACAGTAAATCCAAAGTATATATAGCGGAAGTAAACTAAGAACCTGCAGAAGCATAGCTTTTTTCCTTTTACAGTCATACATAACATATACTTTTCATACAAAAATCTACATGTTCTAGAACATCATTAAACATCAGAGCAGTATACAAAATCATATTTCCAGCTAAGTGTTTGCATCCACAAGCTCTTCAAAAACAGCTCCAAAATACTCTAAGTCCTCCAAAAACCTTCAAAAGCTTCTCTTGGTCTACTCCTTTTCGTCAAGTAATAGCTCTACTGTCTCATCTGGAGGGGAAACACTAAAACAGTGAGCCGAGGCTCAGCAAGGTACATGCACATGAGCAGTAAAATCATGATGTAGAACAGTCATGTAACGGTGTAGAACAGAACGGTTCAGACAGAAAGTAATTCAGAAAGTAGAAAAATCATACTTGACAGTAATATAATTCATAAATCAGAAATCAGAAATCAGTAAACAGAAATCATCCACTGAGATCGGTAATCAGTCATCGGTAAATAGAAATCAGTAGTCAGAAATCGGTAACAGTAAACTGTAATCAGTACGGTAACCAGTAACATAAGTCAGTACAGTAACCAATAACAGAAATCAAAAATCAAAAATCAGAAAGCAGTTAACATAACAGAACAATACAGATCTTGCTAGCGTACCCTACTAGCAGAGGGGGCGAGTGATCGAGGATAGATTGTGTTCACTCCACACAATCTAAGGCCAGAAACAAAAGTATCCCATCTCGAGGGATCAGAATAGTGTGCCACCCGAAGGTAGGCCGGTAACAGAATTTTCCTCCTGACCGTAACGCCCCGAGGGCAGGGCAGACCACAAATAACTCCATGGACAGAGTTATCCTCGATTACTACCGGAAAGTCCTAAGGCATGTCGGAGAACCTAACCTCGAATGGATATCAATCTGGGTCCAAAATAACAGAAAATAGAAATACTTCCTTCCTAAAAGCCATTTTCAGTAAAGCCGGAGTTCATTTTCAGTTCGGAGTCGGAATTCATTTTCAATACAAGCCGGAGTTCTCTTTTAACAAAAGCCAGAGTACATTTTCTCAAAAAGTCGGAGTGCTTTTTGGACGGAGTGCTTTTCACTAACAGGACAGAGTGCTTTTTCCTTTAAAACCTTGGTGAAAATTCCTTCTTAAAAATCGGAGTGACATTTCTTTAAAATCGGAGTTCTTTCTTTCATAAAGGCCGGAGTGCGTAAACTTAAAAATCGGTGTGCTTTTTCTCAAAAAGATGGAGTGCTTAAAAGCCGGAGTGCTCAAAAGCCAGAGTGCTCAAAGGCTGGAGTGCTCAAAAGCCGGAATGCTCAAAAGTCGGAGTGCTCAAAGGCCAGAGTGCTCAAAGGCCGGAGCGCCTTTCAGTCAAAGGACGGAGTACTTTTTAAAAGCCGAAGTTTCATAAATCCGGAGTGCTTTTTACTGAAAGCCGGAGTACTTTTAAAAGCCGAAGTTCATTTTCCTCAAGGGACGGAGTTCATTAAGATCCGGAGTTCATTTTACATTAAGGCCGGAGTTCATTTTTCCAACAGAAGGACGGAGTTCTTTTTCTCAGATGACAGAGCTTATCTTCTCAAAGGCAGGAGTTCATTTTCTCAATACAAAGCCGGAGTTCATATAACTGGAGCTACGGTTAAATATTGTCAAAACCCCTTTCATTTACGTACTTAGTGCTTCGCCAAAACTTCCAGACACAAATCGGTCCCTAAACAAGTCTTATTTCCTGAAATCAAGTCCATAACTCCAAATATATATACTCAGTCATGCATTTAAACCACAAATCTCCAAAATTTCGAGTTAGGGTTTGGCCATGTTCTTTCAATGTCAAAATAAACACATAACACATGACACATGCATGAAATCGGAGCCAAATGCTTCCATAAACATGAACAAATATGAAATCTAACCGATTAATCGAAGGAAATATACTTCATGTACTTCAATCATGCAACATCGACATTTTAGAGCATTTTCAACGGATTTAAAGCATGAGAAATCAGTACAGTGAAACATGGCGTCCGAAGTACACTTGCCTTGTCGCGGGCTTTCACCTTTATCACTGGCTCACGGATGGATTCGGGCTCCCGGGCTTCGTTCTCGACCCTTCTCTCACTAGGAACGGCGCTCTCTCTCTCTCCTCAAACCCTAAAGCCGTGCTAAAATGTAAAGGAAAGATCTGGGCGCATTTTTATGCTGCGCCTGCTGCTCGACCGGAGCTCGAGCGGCCAGCGAGCAGCAGGGATTGGGAAACGCCACTGTTTTTTCCGCCCGATAGAAGGGCTCGAGCGCACAGCAAGCGCCACTCGGCTACTTGCTGAATTTGGGCGTTTTCCAACTTTTCACTTTTAACTACCACTTTTTTACTACATGCACAGCCTCTTGCTTATATTAATCACCTTAATCACATATAGTTATTACGTTTTTGATTTCAGGTTCTCACACTTACATTTCTTTAGTTTGGCATACAACTTCTCCTCACGGAGCACTTGGAGTACAATCCTCAAATGAGTTTCATACTCCTCATGACTTTTAGAATATATTAGAATATCGTCAATAAACATCACTAAAAACTTAACCAAATATGGCCAGAATACCCGATTCATCAGGTCCATAAAAACAGTAGGAGCATTCGTAAGACCAAATAGCATCACAAAAATTCATAGTGGCTGTATCTAGTCCGAAAAGCTATCTTGACCACATCCTCCTGTTTAATCCACAGCTGATGATATCTAGACCTCATATCAATCTTTGAAAATATCCGAGATCTTTGCAACTGATCAAATAAATTAGCAATGTGTGGCAACAGATATTTATTTTTAATCGTGATCTTGTTCAGTTCACGATAATCCACACACAACTGCAAAGACCCATCTTTCTTTCTCACAAATAGTATCGGTGCACCCCACAGAGATATACTCGCTCTAATAAAACTCTTGTCTGATAATTTCTGTAATTGTAACTTCAACTCCTTCAATTCAGTGGGTGCCATATGGTAAAGGGCTTTACATATCAGACTAGCACCAGGAATAACCTTAATCTCAAATTAGATCTCTCGATGAGGGGGGAACCCAGGCAACTCCTCTAAAAACATATCCTTAAAATCACATATAACCAAAATATCCCTTGCCAGCACGCTGTGACTCCCAATGGTGCTAGCGTATGCTAGATAAGCCTTGTGATGGAACAAATTTTTTATCTTCAGTTAATTCCATCATTTAGAATAGGAATAGAAGCCCAAAACTCATTAAAGGTTATAGGGAAAACGGGCAGAATTTTCCTTAAAATTAGGCTAAACAAAAAATAAAGCTGTACAAAACCTGCATAACAAACTAGTACATGCACACAACTACCTATTTATACCATAATTTTCCTACAACACACGTTTACAGGACCACAGATGCCATCCATGGCATTAATTCAATGATCCTATCTATTATAATAGAATTCAGACGAGATATGCCAATTAGGACCTGTACAGAAACTTGAAAGTATATAGCGGAAGCAGAACTATAAACCTACGGAAGTACAATTCCTTGTTTCATCACATACATCACATATATTCTTTATACAAGAGTCCATAGGCATAAGATCCATATACAAAATCATATATCAAAATCAGGTCTTTATATCCAACTATTTCTTTAAGATAACTTAAAAATACTTTAGATCTTTAGAAGTTTTTAGATTGAGCTCTAAATTACTCTTTCTCGTCTTTCTCATGAGGTACTAACTCTATAGTCTCATCTGGAGGAGAAAAATAGTAAAATAGTTAGTCGAGGCCTAACAAGGTACATACAGTAAAACTTTTATGCAGAATAGAATATAGTAAAACAGATACAGATATATGTTTAAGTATAAATGCTATAAAGTAGTGATTTACAGAAACTATAGTAGAACAAGATGCATGAGATTACAGAACTATCAAAAAATAGAAACACTCAAGTTTCAAATTGCAAAAGTCAGTGTAATCATACTTCATTAATACTGAATTGATAAGACAGGCTTCAGAAAGTAGAAATCGATTTTAATTCGACAGATTAGAAAATCCCTTTCCTATTAGTAAAGGACCCAACCAGTAGACCTTACAAGCGGATAGGGTAAATAATTTAGGTTAGATTATGTTAGCACACAATCACGGGTCCTAATTAACAGTATTAGAAATATTTTTCCTTCTTATTTCATAACTGAAAACCCTTTTCAGTTTCAGAAATCAATCAGAGTTTCACAATAACTCTTCAGTCAGTTTCAGAATATACAATAATGGTCTAAAACTCTTCAGTTTCACTTCAGAATATACAGAAACAGTTTGAAACCCTTCGGATTTGTTTTACAATATATAGTAATAGTCTAAAACCCTTTAATTTTGCTTCAAAAGTCCACAGTGATTTATCAGTATAAGTCAGTATAAATTTTTTAAAAATAGATTACACCAGGAGCTTTATCTCAGTAGATATTAACTTTTCCACAACAGAAGTTATGGTTAAAAAAATCATTAAAACCCTTCATTTTCATACCTAGGTTTTAGCTGAAACTATCAGACAATAAACGGATACCGAACACATACGTTTTCATGAAATCAAAGCCAAATATTGCATATATAAACATGAAATCTGTTCGAATAATTTGTAGAAATAGGCTTTATTTATATAGAATATAGTCAAACATGCTTTTAGAGTATAAATACAATTTTTGAGATACAAAAAAGTAGTAAAAATAGAAAATAGCATCCGAAGTACACCTGCCTAAGCTCGGTTTACAGTTACCGTGATTTGATCGGAGTGGATCAGAAGATTTCCCCCTTTTCTATTCTTCCCTCTCCTTCCCTTTCTTCTCTCCTTCATTGCTGTTGAGGGCTGTTGCAAAATGAGCCCTAAAATCCCCCAAATCCCAATTAAAACATGAAGGGAAAAGAGGTCACGTGAGCTAGCCCATGACTGGTGCTCGAGCGCCAAGTAGGCGCCCCATATAAATTGATGGCCACGCTCGAGTGTCTGGTTCTGCTAAATCAGCTCGGGTGGAACCTCGAGCGCCACTCAAGTGATGCATTATGTTAGTCGGGCCCCAATGGCGCCTCAAGCGCCACTCGGGTGCCGATGCCCTGGGGGCTTGATCTGCTTCTAAACCAAATTTTTTTCACATTTTTTCTTAATCCATTCACCTCAAACACATTTATAACAATTTAATAATTAGAAATTATCATGTTTTCAGGATCGGGACCTTACAAGCCTGGCATCCACTTTTCATCAAATGTTTAGCATGTAAAGCCGAAACCAATATGGGCATCTCCTTTCTCTTAATGCCTTCAAAGAAAAAGGGGTTCAACTCCAAGAATATCAAAATATACCCTTTTTAGAAAGTAATCAACACTAGCATGATAATTTGCTAACCAGTCTATTTTGAAAATAACATCAAAATCATCCATATTCAACAATATCAAATCTACCATCAAACACCTCCCATTCACCTCCACCATATATTCCGGATACATAACATCAGTAACTATCGAGGATCCAATAGATGTCGATATAGCTAAAGAATAATCCAAAATTCTCATAATGGACGTAACATAACATGCAAATTGTGGGAAAACAAAAAAGTGCATAGACCCAGAATCAAATAAAATAGAAACTAAAACTCCACAAATAAAAAAGGTACCTTCAGCCACATTTGGGGATGCCTCTGTATCGTATAGTCACCGCAAAAGCCTTAGTCCAGACAGTACGCTTCTCTGCTTCCAGCCTCTAGAGTAATGGACAATTTTTAATCCGGTGGCCTTGTTGTCCACATCTAAAATAAGCTCCCGTCGCCTTATGACAAGGGTACCCTGCATGCTTCTTTCCACATAGAATGCAGTCAGCAACTGACGCTTGAGAAATAGTCACTATCTGAACTTCAGTGTGCACTTTCCTTTTGCCACTGTCTTCGCCTTTTTAGAGGGCCCAGAGGGTCCTATATTAGATCCCGCACTATAACTTGTTCGTCTAGCCGCTCTCTTAACAAAGACCCTTTGAGTCTCCAGCTCCTTCTCAAAAATTAGGGCTTGATCCAAAATCTCCTCATAATTTTGGAGCTTCTGAGTCACCAACTATCTCCTAATATCATCCCTCAATCCTTGTTCAAACTTTTTCATTTTCCTTAATTCGTCCTCCACAAAGTATGGTGCATATCGAGATAATTCAGTGAACTTTACATCATATTCTGCAATTGTGACGGACCGGATTATTCTCCATTGAATAACCTCCGTCAATGGTAACACAACCCTAAGCCCATAATTAAACTATGGACTTCTACAGAAAATTCGGCAGAGTTTCTCCTGCAACAGGACGAAAACCAAAAAATACAACCTGTTCAAATCACCTGCAACAAGCACAC